>CABHPH010157471.1:0-84247 GCA_902168325.1 Peromyscus nudipes | reverse complement strand
CCTTCCCCTCCCTCCCCTCCCTCTCCTTCCCCTCCTCTCCCTCCCCTCCCTTTCCCTCTCCTCCCTCTCCCTTTCCCTCTCTTAGCTTCCTCCTTTCCTCCAGTGGTTCTCTCCTAAGTCACTCAGTACTCTCCCCCTGCCCTTCTTCTTCACTCAGGAAGTTACCTTACTCCTTCCAAACAAGAGGTTCATTCTTAGCATCATGTCAGTTCCAGCAGTCTTATATTTCCCCTGCGTGCTTATTGTGGCTTCCCTGGGCCGAGCCCAATGCTAGGTTAGGAATAACAGGCAGGACTCAATTTAGTCTCTCCTAAAGAGGAAACTGAAAAGAAGGCTTTAAAATGATTTTTAAAACAAACTGAAAAATGACTTAACCTAAGATGCAAACCTAGCTCACAAAGCCATTACTCTTATTTTAGATAATAAAGTATGACAGGAAAGAAGTGGTTTGTGCCAGCTTGACTCTGCACCTTGTCCACTGTTGAGCAGTAGAGCGCACCATTATTGCGTTAAGAAGCATTTATTTAGCTCTCTGTGCCTGGCCTTTTCTACAGAAGGAGCCACACTGTCTATTAAAGACTCTGCAGGATGGATGCTGCCTGCACCAATTACTTTGTGAGTTAGTTTACCTCACCTCAAAATGGTGTGCTCCCCACCTGTCTCTAAGCTAACTTATGTTTCTAGAGGACTGTCACTTTCCATGTTTGCTTTGGCTTATGTATTGCCCCTGCTTTTATTAGAATTAGTTTATACATTTACATAGACATATTTTTTTAAATTAAGGTATATAGAGGCTTAAGTTTGGTATTGAGGAATAATAGAAAAATTTTTTGTGGCAGCTTCTCTATATATTGGTGGAGACAGCAATTGGGAGGATTCTCTTTACTGGGAACCAAATACTGAAGTTATTACATTAAGCATAGGATCAGTAGGACCAGCTTGCCCTGGGACTAGATTTAAAAGAACATTTTCTCCTTGTGTAAGCAAAAGCTGTTTGTCTTCATGGTATACTGAGCTTGGAGAAGACAAATTTTTTACATGAAAAGATCTGCTGGTAGGGAAACCTGTTGGATTCCATCTTGATACAAACACAAGGCCCAGAACGGAAAATGACTCAAAGGCATCAGGGTATAGTTCTGGGCTGTGGCCTTCGATAATTCCGGGCTGGGCCTTGAATGGTGTAGGAGACTCAGCATCAGGATATCTTTGGAATACACCCATGCAACAGATTTATATGCCCTAGGATGGTGGAACTTGGAAAAAAAAAAGACTCAGTCCACGTTGGTGAACTGAATGAGGAATCTTCATGAGCCTCTTGCTACAGACACAGGTGGACACTCCCTGGTTCATGACCCCAGTGCTGGTATACCGAAGTAGACTCTAGAACAGTGGAGGCTACAGAACAGATATATCTTCTGATTTTCCTTCTTCAGATACTCCAACTTAGTGAGCCTCTAATGTTCTTAAATACTTGGGCACTTTGAAGGGTTTTAAGAATAAAGTCTGGGTTTTTCAAAATTGCTCCAGTAATATACCTGTTTTCCATTTTCATGTGCCAAGCCTCTCACCAGTTGATTGACAACTTGAAGGGATCTAGAATCACCTAGAAGACAAACCTTCATACATACCTGTGAGGTGTTTAGATTAGGCTCCTCTATGACCCTGCTTGTGAGGAATTATAGTTTTTTATTGTTTGTATAAACTCCCAAATTTCAGTACTTTATGAACAAAGGTCACAGGTTTTAGAAATAACACTAAAGCAACATTTTGATTAACACATGTCTAATTTCAAACAAGTTGAAGAGGTCCAGCGAAGCATTAACACTGTAAATACACTTTGCACAGAGATGGTTGTGACAACTTGCTGTGAGAATGAGCTTTGTCTTACCTTGAAAGCATGTTTATAAATAGTAAGGGTGGGGTGTCTGTGTATATGTCCTGTATCTGTGATGGATTATCTTCATGAGGTTTCTCTCCTAGTTAAGCTTCCACTGTCAACTTGACACAGTCCAGGATTATCTGAAGGAGTCTTGATTGGGGAATTGCTTAGATCAGAGTGGCCTGTGGGCATGTCCTTAAGGATATTTTCTTTATTGTCACCTGATGAAGTGGAGGGGGGGGAAACGACTAGTCCACTGTGGGCAGTGCCATCTTTAGAGAAGTAGATGGACCTGGGTTATTAAAAAAAAAGGTACCTGAAGGCTGGGCTTGGTGATGCACACCTCTAATCCCAGCACTTGAGAGCCAGAAGCAGGAAGACATCTGTGAGTTCAAGGCCAGTGTGATATACATCAAGCTTTACAGTGAGAGGAGAGAGAAAGAGGGAGGGAGGGAGGGAGGGAGGGAGGGAGAGAGAGAGAGAGAGAGAGAGAGAGAGAGAGCGAGCACTTACAGTGAGCCTGGGAACAAGCCAGTAAGCAGTGTTCCTCTGTGGTCTTTGCTTCAGTTCCTCCAGATCTCTATCACTGACTTCCTCAGTGATAGACTTTAAGATGTAAGGTGAATTAAAGCCTACCTTCCCACAAGTGGTTTTGGTTATGGTGTTTATCACAACAAAGAAAAGTAAACCAGGATAGTATCCCACCTTTCCTATGAGAAATTAGCTTTATTGGGTTAATTGAGGTGGAAACCTGTACCATTTTTGGTGGCACCATTCTCTGGGCTGATGACATATATCTATGATATATATTCCATATATAAGAGAAGGGGGGCTGAACACAGTATTTATCACTCTCTTCTAACTGTGAACACAATATGACCAATTAAAGCCCCTGCTGCCTTGACTTCCCCGCTGTGATGGACAGTATCTTAAACTGTAAGGAAAACAAAACAAACAAACAAACAAACAAATAAGACCTAAAACCCTTTCTTCCCTAAGGTGCTTTTGCCAGGGCATTTTGTCCCAGCAACAGGAATAGAAACTGAGACAACTCTAAGTGAATCCATCCATCTGCTTTTGCAAACCTCTGCCTTGGTGATGCTAGTTGACCATCGGTGTTTTTCTTCTTTATTACTTTTCCAGCTCATAGAGCAAACCTGTTCCTACAGAATTGATGCTTGTAAGTCAGAGTTAACTTTTAAAAATGTAAGTCAATCTTGCTACTTTACTGCTTTAAAATTAATTCATAATAAAATCTCCAAATAAGCTAAGAGGCCCCACAAGGTTTAATCTTTCCAGTCTCTTATCCTTGCTTGCCTGTTCCATTAACTGAGATTATTTTCTGCTTCTGAAACGAGGAGGGTCATTCCCACCTAAGAGCCACCACACTAGTTATTACCTGTGCCTGCAGTGCACTTCTTCTGACTTCTCTTTCCTCAGGGCATCCTCAGGCTTCCCCCACCACATCATAATGTGTTTATTAATTACTTGGGAATTTCATACAACACTTGCTTCCCATTCCTCCCAGGGCCATCCTTCCCCCAAATGACACCCTTCTGCAAACCCACCAAGTCCGATTTGTGTTGCCCATGTACTCATTGTAGCATGGTCAAATTCCTAGTGGCCAGCCCCTTAAAGAAAACGGAGGCCTTCCCCATGCCATCCTGCTAGAAGCCATCAACTGTGAAGCTACCCTTTAGTACCATTATCATAGTTTTTAAGGACTCAGAGATGCTTTTGTAATATATCAAGATAAGGCAGCCACTTGTGTAGGATTTTTTCTGGTTAGCATTGACTAAAATAGTCACATTTTCTGTGGTTTCAGTTGTCTGTGATAAACTGTGGTCCAAAAACTATTAGGTAAAATGTTGGAGGAAGAAAGCAATGAAATCCTAAATCATTTTAGTCTGTTTTACCCAAGATGTGAAACATCCCATGGCCCAGTATGGCCCAGTGTATCCATGCAGTATATGCCACCTGCCTGTTGATTATTCAGTAGCCATCTCAGTTATCAGATCAACTACTGTAGTATCACAGGCTTGTGTTCAGATGGGGGTGCTGACTAGCATGTATAAAGTACCTCATTTGATACCTAATGTCAAAAAAGAGAAAAACAAAACAAAAACAGAACCACAAAGGAAGCAATGCTTGTGTTCAAAATAATCCTTGTTTTTTCCTTAATGATCTCAAAGATAGTAATCCTGGCAATTTTATTATAGTATATTATTGTACTTATTATATTTTAGTGTTGCTTTAATTAAACTCATATTATGCCTAATTTAAAAATGAGAGGTTTTTTTTTTATTATTGGTTTGTATGTATGTAAAGGGTCTAGGATACCCAAGGTTTCAAGCTTCAGCCTGGGTCCTGGGAATATATCCCCAGTAGATAATGGAGAATTATTATGCCATCCAATATTTTCTTATTTTTATTTAACTAGCTGTCTATGGTCTCTCTAATCTATGATAACTAGCAGTTTATAATCTAATATAAGGGTAGAGGAAGAGTAGTGGCAGAGGATTGGATAACAGAAGACTGTGTAGCTGTGAATTCGTTCCTGTTAAGTTTTTCCCCAGGATGAAGCTGTGGTTTCTATAGGGGTATGGGTGTTGAATGGATCCTCAGGTCCTGGAAGAAAACCTGGTACATAACAGTCATCTGTTGAATGTTAAATGAATGAGAAATCTGAAATGAATAATTGGAAAAGTGCAGGAGATATGCTTGCATGCATTTCCTAAGGGTATGAAAGAATTCCACCTCACCTGTGATGCAGAAATGTTTTCAATGCTTTAGTGTTCTCTGGAGGCAGCCAGTGTGCAAACGCTTGTTCAGTGGGTCCTTTAATGAAGCAGCCTTCTGAATTATACTGTACTATTTACATTTTATAGATGGGCAAATGGGCACAGAAAAATTACATAAATGCTATTTAAGCCAAAGAAGCAGAATCTCTAATCATTTGATGCTTTGTAGTAAGGCATTAATGTTATTCCAGACCAGTGAAGCATGCTTGTTACAATTACATGTTTCCAGCAGAGGTTCTATGCATTTTGGAAAAATAGCAACAATGTTAAAACAAATGATAGAAACCATCCTTTCTTCTCTTTTCTCATTCAGATGAAAGTGTTAGTTTTGTTAGGTTTGCTTTTGTTTTGTAGAAATGGTTAACAGCAAATAACCAGGTTATAAATAATAAAATATAGAAGCAAACATGCTAGTGTTACAGAATATATAGATAGTAATATAGATTGTCTTTCAGCTTGCAGAAAGTGAGAGATAGAGAGACATAAGCTCCTACTAAAGAACATGTAAGAGAGACAGTTGTAACTAATGTATAATTTCTCAGAGAGAGAAAAACTCAGATATTTCCTTTGGGAACTGGGTTTTTGTGCATGTTTCAAGCACTCCACCAACTGAGCCTACATCCTCAGCCATGAATAACACTATTCTTCTGCTAATTATTATTTCCCTAGTGCATACCCAGAATAAAATGATGCTGGGACATATGACAAATAATTGATGAGTGGGTATGAATCTGAGGCTTCATGAAACATCAGATAGAATTTCCCAGTAATTATTTTCTTTATAAATCTGGGGTTCAGGGTAAAATATGAGTTTGAGGTGAAAGTTGGGATGCATCACATGCCATTTGGAGGTACAAGTTTTCCCTAACTTCATGGGGTGCCTAGCTTTCAGGACATCTGCTTTGGAAGGTACTTCCCACCTCCCACTTTAAGAAGACCTGACATTTGTGTTTTTGTGGTTCCATGGCAGGCAGATGGAGATTGGTTCTAAACTGACCTGCTGAGCCTGGGTATGAGGCTTTCAGACATGAAATCTTGATTAACAGTAAATGTTAATTGAAACAGTGAATTATTAACGTGCTTTTCCATAAATGATAAATGCTGCTGTCGGCTCCTTTATCCTGGTGACATCATAAAAGTTTCCAAGAAATTGCTGGCTTTGTCCAAGGAAAACAGAGAGAGATGGCTGCATTTGATGGTGTTTGTGATCTTGTGTTCTGTGTCCAAACCTGACTAAGGATTACACTACCCTTTCTTCTAGAATCCTACATCACCTCAGCCAAATAAACAAGTCATCTTTCCCATAGATGCAGAACACTGTCCAGTGATCTCATCCAGAATCCTCCCAAGTCTCACCTTAAACTCAAATTTTACCCTGAACCCCAAATTTATAAAGACAATTAGTTTACTGAGAAATTCTATCTGATGTCTCATGGGGCCTCAGATAACAATACTTTTTACAACAATTTAGCCTCACTAAACAAATACTTGTCAAGTACCTGCCATATGTCTCAGCATCGTTTAAACCAGATAGGCACTAAGAACATAATAGCAGGAGGAGAGAGTTCTTTGTGGCTGAGGATGTAAGCTCAGTTGGTGGACTGCTTGAAACATGCACAAAGCCCCAGGTTCTATACGCAGCATCCCATAAAAAACTGGCCATGATAATGACCATACAACCCTTTTATCTGCCTATAATCACAGAATTCAGGAGGCAGAGGCAGGAGAATCAGAAGTTCAAGATTATCCTCAGCTACAATGGATTCTATGCTACCTAGGGCTCCATGGGACACTGTTTCAAATCAAAATTTCTATAATGATCAGAAAAGGAATGCAGTATATATGAGGTAGACCAAAATTGTGCTTCTTTAACCATAAAAGCAAAGAAAAATATAATTATATCATCACCATCTCACTCTTATTCATGATTATACTTTAACCTCTTATGAATTACTGGATTCATACATAGGACAAAAATAATTGTAAGAATAGTTACTGCTACAAAATAACAAATGCTCTAACTGAAATACTAGGTATTTAGGTTCAACCAAGTGACAAGTTCAAGGTATATAAGAAAACCATACTAGACAGTAGGACAGCAGATGGGAGAATATTAAAGATTTGGAGTCATCAGAACTTATAGAAGAGATAGGGAAGACACTCAATTATGAAGAACAGAGAGGTCATGAAACTCAGAGAAAATTGGATTTCACTCAAATAAGAAGAAATAGTGGGCATTTCAGAAAGGAAAATGGCAAGGGGGAAGCATGGAGGTGGACATGTGGCTGACCAGGGGAATAGGTTCTTTAAAGAGAGTCTAAGCAGCAGCTGTTTGGCAAGGGCAGCAGTGGACTTTATAGTAGGTGTTCTTGGATGTCAGAGTGAGGGTGTGCACTCAATTCTGTTGTGGAAATGGGAGACACAGAAGATTTTAGCAAGTACAATTTTCAGAAATTATTACTAATGACATTCAGTGGGGAGAACAGGAGCATATATCAGGCCTCTGCCTAGCAGCAACAGTTTTCCTCTTGGATCGAGAAACTATGCTCCACAAGGATAGTCTGACTTTTCTTGAGCTCTTGTGATCAAATTGGATTTAGAAAAATCCCCAAATATGTAGCTCTGGGGTTTGGACATAAACAAGAATAGAATGTGGTTTGTTGGCACAATTCTCACTGGAGAAATAGCTGAGTTAGATAAATAGTTACCACTCATACCCCAGGCCATAATCTAGCTTTTTAAGGTTTGTGCACATACTATTCAGGAAACATGGAGTGTGCCAAGCCAATAATAGGCTAATAATGCCCCAGATTTTCCTTTGAATTCAGTAGTAACTCACATGGGAGATTGTAAAGAAGCTGTTCATTCCAAAATATCTTTTGGTACTGTCTGTCTAAGCATTTGAGATCAGGACAAGTCAAATATTTTTGTTTCCCTTTTCCAACCTCTGATGAAAGAACACACATCAAAATATAGTCTACAAGGCACCATACCTAGTAACCCAGACTGGTTCGCTCAGCTTCCTTTTCCTTCTTTCCTGGAGCCTTGCTATTTGACAAAGGCCAAAAGATCTCAAACTAAGATTTCCTACTCTCTTTTTCAGCTAGGAATTTGAATGTAATTTAGGGTCTACTTATTGGATATATTCACATGTAATTCTGAAGGACTAATTATTCTGCTCCTGATTATTTACCATTGGTAAACATGACCCAGAGAGTAGTGGTTATTCTGCTGCTGCAGCCCCAGACCTGTTCACCAGTACTCTGAGTGTAGAGAGGCCATTTCAGCAGAAGTGTGACCAACTTTCCAACCCTGACTTTTTAACTGAATCACAGCTATGGAGTATGCTCTTGTTCTAAGACGGTCAGTTCCATAGTTTTGTGAAAATTCCCCTATGGATGCCCAGGCTAGACCCCTTGCACAATGTTAAATCTTCTGTTTCAAGCATTTAGAGTGGTTTTCATCTTGCAGTGAATATTAACAAATGGAATAAAAGGTATATAAGCAAAATAAATGAGAACCTAGCCAAACTTGTAACTAATTCTGCTTGATCTCTCTTTGATCTCTCTTTAGGAAATGATACTATGGTTTATTTTTGTTGTTTTTTTTTTTTTTTTGTGGGTTTTTTTTTTTTTTTTGAGATGATTTTTCGCTGTGAAATGGACTTGGAAACTCAATATGTAGCTTAGACTAGACTCTATCTTGCAGCAATTGTACTGCTTTGGCTGCCCAAATGATGGGTTACAAGAATGAGCCACCATGTCTGGTAAATGCAGCATATCTTAAAGACATGCATAGTAATTATTATTCTATAGGCTGACAGGATAATTGTCTTAGTTAGGGTTTACTATGGCTCTGAGGAGGCACCATGACCACTGCAACTCTTATAAGGAAAACATTTAATTGAGGGGGCTCACTTACAGTTTCAGAGGTTCAGTCCATTATCATCATGGCAGGGAGCAAGGTGGAGTGTAGACAGTTGTGGTGCTGGAGCTGAGTGTCCTACATCTTGACTCAGGCAACAGGAAGTCGACTGTCATACAGAGTGATGCTTGAGAAAAAGAACTCAAAGCCCACTCCTATAGTGGCACACTTCTTCCAACAAGGCCACACCTCCTAATAGTGCCACCACCTTTGGGGGGCATTTTCTTTCAAGCTCCCAAAGGGTTAGAGCCATATCATAATGCAAAATGCATTTAGTCCAACTTAAAAAGTCCCCATAGTCTATCATAGCTTCAACAATGTTTAAAATTACAAAGTTCAAAGTCTCTTCTGTGCTTCATGCAATCTCTTAATTGTAATCCCATATAAAATCAAAATCGAAAAACAGATCACATACTTTCAACATATGATGACACTGGATATACGTTACCATTCCTGAATGTAGGGAAGGGAGCACAGTGAAGAAATACTGAACAAAACCAAGACTGAAAACCAGTTGGGCAAACTCTAAACTTTGCATCTCCATGTCTTTTGTCAAAATGGTCTCAACATCTCCATCTCCATTTAGCTTTGTTGAATGAAACACACTTCTTTCTCTTGGGCTGTTTCCACTCCCTGTTAGCAGCTCTAGCATCTCTAACATCTTGGGTTCTCCAAGGCAATCCAGGCTTCAACTTCTCAGTTTCATGCAATGGCCTCTTTACTATTCAGGGACACCCCTGACACATGCATGGTCTCAACGTCTCTATTCCATAAGTCCCTTCTTCTCTCCTTAACTCTAAAGCCAGAACCATGTGGCTGAAGCTGCCAAGTTCTGCTGCCTACTGGGACTAGAACATGGCTTCCTTATTTAATTACATCTTCACCAGCTTTCTGTTTTCCTAAACTGCCTAAGCTTGGCTGTCCTTGAACTTGTTCTTTAGACCAGGCTGGTCTCAATCTCAGAGATCCACCAGCCTCTGCCTTCCCAGTGCTGGGATTAAAGGTGCACCACACCACACCCAGCTCTAAGCTTTTCTTTATCTTGTTGGAGTAGGTGTGGTCTTCTTGGAGGAACTGTGTCACTGTGGGGGCTGGCTTTGAGGTCTTTTTCTCAAGCCTCACTCAGCATGACAGTCAGTTGTCTCTGAGTCAAGATCTAGGACTCGCAGCTCCAGCACCACGTTTGCCTGCATGCTACCCTGCTCCCTGTCATGGGGTTAATGGATTGAACCACTGAAACTATAAGTGAGCTACCCCATTTAAAGTTTTTCTTTGTAAGTGTTGCTGTGATCATGGTATCTCTTTACAACAATATAAACCCTAACTAAGACAGACCTCAAAGCCCACCCCAACAGTGATACACTTCCTCCAACAAGGTCACACTTCCTAATAGTGCCACTCCCTTTGGAGGCCGTTTTCCTTCAAACCTCCACAGCAATCTAGGAATTGGAAAGAATTGATACAGAAGCACAGGTGTTAACTGATAGTCTTCACAGAACACTGAGTAGACAACAATATTTTTAGGTCAGTTTTTAGTGCATTACTTTAATAATGCAGTTATTTCTTGGTATTTTTCCACAGAATATCAATTTATTATGACTTTTAGTGCTATTGAGAGATTGTGTGTGTGTGTGTGTGTGTGTGTGTGTGTGTTTCTCATATATAATCTACCAGCAGAGTAGGAAATCATCATGCGGAAGTGTAGTGGGGTGATGGTTTGAATGAGAATGGTCCCCATAGGCTCATATATTTGAATGCTTGGTCCCCAGTTGGTGGCACTATTTGAGAATGATTTAGGAAGTATGGTCTTGTTGGAGGAAGCATGTCACTGGTGGTGGGCTTTCAAGTTTCAAAAGCTCACACCATTCCCAGGTAGCTCTCTCTGCCTCATGTTTATGGATAATGATGTAAGCTCTCAGCTACTGCTCCAGTGTCATGTCTAACTACCTGATGCCATGCTCTCTGCCATGATTATCATGGACTCTGAACTGTAAGCCCCAAATAAACCCGTGTGTGTGTGTGTGTGTGTGTGTGTGTGTGTCCTTGTTCATGGCAACAGAAAAGTAACTAAGGACAGAAGTTAGTACCAAGGAGTAGGCTATTGCTGTGACCTGCCTGACAATGCTGACCTTTGGAGGAATGTAGAATCTTTCAGACTTTGGACTAGGATGTAGTTGCTGAATGCTGTAGGGGGCTTAAGGAGCCATCCTAATAGGAGCTTGGAAGATAATAGTGTTGAGCACAATGTGGACAATGGAGGCCCATCTCAAGAGGTTTCAGAGGGGAGCAATACCAGCAACTGGGCTAGAGACTATCCTGAGATATTTTGGCAGAGAATGTGTCTGCTTTTGTCCTTGTCCTAAAATCTTACGTAAGGCAAAATTGAAAAATAATGGATTTAGTTGGCAGAGGAGATTTCAAGACAGCCTAATATTGACTATGCCACTTGCTTATTAGTAATCACTCTTTTGCAGATCTACAATGGAAAAGAGCTAGCAAGGCAAAAGAAATATAAAATGTACAATTTGAGCACCAGGAAATTTAATGCTGGAGCCAGGGCTTGCTGAAAGATAAGGAGAGGCTTGGTTTGTAGTGAAACAAAGGGAATAGTCAGTCATCTCAGGGCAGGACCCCACCCAGGTAATTTTGCCACTTGTGAAAGGAAAAGACCTAGGGGATTTTCTTGTCCTAAAAAGCAACAGCAAATCTAAGTTTATGCAAATATAATTCAAGGAAGTGGCCAGGCTCCATCCAAGCAGGCAACTGAACTTGGCAGCTTAGGTAGGCCATAGTGGTTCAGGTTTTAGTCATAAAGGGTACAGGAATAAAGAGGTTGTGGAATCTTCCTGTGTGGTAAGGAAAGCAGCTGAGACCAGAAAAAGGAGTCCCTTTATAGAGGCCCAGAGAGACCCCCTCATGAAGCTGTGGAAATGAAGCCTGGATTTTGTTGGAGACCCTAAGATGTTGGAAATGTGGGATATCTGCCAAAGAAATAACTGCATACAGTAAGTGGAACCAGCCCGTGAGAAGTGTGTTGTGGTCATAAAAGTTGGAAGGGTGGAGCCATCTAAGTCTTTGACAAGAGACATGAAGCTAGAGGATTTAGAATTTGCCCTGCTGGATTTGGATCTTGCTTTGGTCCAGTATTTCCTCACTATGTCTCCAACCTTTCCTTTTGTGATGACAATGAATGGTCTGTGCCATTGTATGTTGGAAGTATATAATTCGCTTTTTGATTTTAAGTTTACAGGGGGTTACAAGTAAGAGACTGCCTTGAGTCTCAGAAAAGACTTTGGACTTTGAGACAGTGTTGAGACTGTGAAAGACTAGGGGGACATTTGAAGTTGGACTAAACACATTTTGCATTTTGATAAGGCCACAAAACTGTGGGGGTCAGGGAGTGGAATGTGGTAGTTTGAATGAGAATACCCTCCGTAGACTCATATATTTGAATGTCTGGTTCCCAGTTGGTGGAAATATTTGAAAATGATTAGGAGGTGTGTTACTGGGGGTGAGTTTTTGGGTTTCAAAGCTCACACTGTTCCCAGTTAGGTATCTTTACCTCATACTCAATGATAAGGAGGTAAACTCTCAGCTGCTGCTCTAGTGCTATGCCTGCTTGTCTACTGCCAAGCTCTCTGGCACCATGATGGTCATAGACTGACCCTATAAAACAGTAAGTCCCAAATAAACTTTTTTTCTATAAGTTGTTATGGTCATGGTGTTTTACCATGCAATAGAAAGTAACTAAGACAGGTGGCTAGGATGTGGACTCAGGAATCAGACTGCTGATGTTGCTGAAAGAATCTGTCCATTGGATCTCTGAAAAACCCTTTCATGCATGCAGAATTCCCACAGTAAATGTCAGTTATAGTGACTCTCTTCTAAGGGCTGTACTGCCCTGGTCAACAAATATGTATGCTATTCTGTGTCCCCACAATTGCAATGAACTGTATAGATCTGTTTTTGTGCTGCTCTGTGGTATTTCTTTCTACCACTGTTAATGTGGTTTTGTGAGCTTTTTTGACTTTTTTCTGTCTATGGAAAGATGTTTCAAGACAGTGGTCATAAGATTACCAAGGAAAATATTACAATGCAAAGTTTATGATGATGCAACATAACAGAAGGTAAATATCAGTGGAAATTAGGACATTCCTTGACATTTTAAATGGAATTATGGATATAGTGTAGACCAAAAGCTGTTTGACAGAACCTGAAAAAGACTGTGGACAGTGACATAGAAGCTCTGTTAAAAACAACTATGAGGCCTATTTAGTTTATACTGCCACTCTCAAGAAAATACTTTCTGTATTAAAAAGGCTTTGCCTATACCTTCATTTTATTTTGTGTTTTTTAATTTTAGATTTATTTTATTTTATTATTGTTTCAGATGGGGTTTATATAGACTGGAATCAAACTGAGTATGGAGCTGAAGGTAATTCTGAACTTCTGATCGTACTTCTTCTATCTCTTGAGTACTGGGATTACACCATCACTCTCATCTTATGTGATGTCAGGATTGAATCCAGGGCCCCATTGTCCCAGACCCTTCTTTATGAATCTATATTATTTGTATTGTCTACTTCCTATTTTTGTCCCTTTCCACATTTCTTGAGATCTTCCACAGCTTTTTGTTGTCTATTTTGCTTAGGAAACATTGGCAAGCTTTAGTTCTATGCAGTGGACTTTAGTTAGAACAAGCAGCACAGGCTCCTACTATTCAGCTCCTTTGACCTTTTCATGCTTGGAACTTATGCACTAGATCTTTGAGCTGTCTGGTGCAGTATCCTTTGTATTATCCCACAAGCCATAGTTTTTTATGCCCTGTGCTTAGATTTTCCATTAAACAACTATTTGAAATTTTTACAACTTTTCCTATTCCCAAGCAGAACAAAGCCCTTCTATCTTAATATTAATCCAATTATGTTGTCACATTATTCTTTGACTCTTCAACTCCTAAAGTCTGTGGTATTTATGATGGGCACTTGGGACTTATCACAGGAGGGACATTCCTTCCAAGGAACACTTTGTGTGGTAGAGAGTAAAACTGTCAGCAGTGGGTGACTCTGGTATAAATAAGCAGCTACAGAGTCCTTTAGGTAAATGGATCAGGGGTACAGAAGTAAGACATCTCAGAGGAAAAGTAACTTGGACTCTTGGCAGGTCCTTAGAGATGGCATACCTTTACATTTTTACAAGTTTTGGTCAGTTATCTATTTTTAACAGATTTATTGAAATATAATTTACTATTTGTGGATATTAGTGAATCCATAGACATGTACTTCCAATACCAAGTCCAACTTTAAAATTTTTTTCATTATCCCCAAACTTCTTATATGCCTCTAGTGCAGAACCATTCATTTGTTCATTTACTCTTATTTCCCACTGATACACATATACATACATTTACATATTCTGAACATTTCACATAAATTGTACCATATCAAATATGGGATTTTGTCACTGGCTTCTTATGTTTCTAAAGCTTATCCATGCAGTTCTATAAGTGCTTCATTTCTCTTTAATACCAAATACTACTCTGTTGTATGGATAGATGATACTTTATCTGTTCATGACACAAAGGATGTCTAAGTTATTTTTACTTGGGGCTGTAATAAAAAAACTGCTCTAAATGTTTAAGCACAAGCTTTTGCCTAGACATAAATTTTCTCTTCTTTGGGGTTAAAATCTAGAATTCCTGAAAATTTCAGTACTTCATGTTTAATTGCTTGAGGAGCTGCCATGCTTATTCTGAAAGTAACCACATCATTTTACACTTGCCCAGTAGAAATTTTAACTTCTCTGGATGATTACTACATTTGCTATTGTCTGTCTTGACTATGTAAAGTGGAGACTGGTTACAGAAAGAGTGTTTTACTGAACCGTAGGCAGAGTTTTTCTGCCCTGACTGCCTGCTCCCAAATAACCAGCAACTGCTTTCCAAATAGCCAACATGGAGACTCAATATTAATTACAAATGCTAGACCAGTAGCTCAGGCTTATTACTAACTAGCTCATATTTTAAGTTAACCCCTATTTCATATTTATACTCTGCCACATGGTGGCACCTTAATTAGCATGGCACATTCATCTGCTGCTCCCTCTGTACCTGGCTGATGAATCTTGACTCTGCCCTTCTCCTTCCCAGCATTCTCAGTTTGGCTTTCCTAATTTTATCCTATTCAGCTATTGGCCTGCCAGCTTCTTTATTAAACCAATCACAGCAACAAATCTTCGCAGTGTACAAAAGGATTATTCCACAGTATTTCCCCCTTTTTGTCAAATTAAAAAGGAAGTTTTTTTTAGCATAGCAAGATTATGTACAGTAAAAACAGTTATCAAGTAAGAATTATAGTCACATATCTAGTCTATTTGTATTTGGCAAAATTTGAGAAAAAAATTTATTATCTGTTTTATCTTTATGACTCCAAAGTTTTGTACCTAATTTACCTTTTATCATAACTAAGGAAAATTATAACTATTTAGTCTTCAACTCCATTAAAGACCCCAGAAGGATAAAATGTTAATGACAGTGTCTAGGGAATACTGACACAAAGAATGCACCTTACATTTCATAGCTGAAGAACACCACCACCAAACAAAACCATACAGACAGAAGGAATAGAGTTCAAAGGCACTTGCTAAAAGAAAATTAATTGTGCTCTGTGAATCATTGCAGACTTAATATGCTGAAGCATCATTCTATGTAGAGAATTTCAGGGGAAAAAATTAGTTAATTGACCAATAAATACTGATGCCATTTTGTACCAGGAAGTGATTTTTACACTGGGATACAGCAATAAAGAAGACATAAAAGCTCTTTGCCCAAAAGAAAGATTGGCCTAGGATAGTAATACACACCTGTAATCCCATCTGGGACTACAAATTTCCATCTGGGACAAGCAAATTCTGTCGCAAAAATAAACAGAATATAAGATAAAAATATAAGGAAATCAAAATTTTCATGAATGAAATATTTGGGAAAAAATAGATGGCCTTATATGATAAAAATAAATTTAGGTAAGGGTCATGGCCACATTAACACAAGTAGAGGCAGTGATGACACTTCAGAAGGACTGGCTGGTGCATGGTAGGTAAGCACTTCACCAACTGAGCCTCACCCTAGCCCTTGTTTTGTTTTGTTGGCAGAGTCTTGTCATGGAGTCCAAGCTAGCCTGGTACTTCCTATGTTGCCCAGGCTGGCCTCAGGCTAAAAGGTGTGTGCCTGCACACTCTGCTTCATCACTAGTCAGCAGGTATAAATGAAAGCTGGTCCTAAGATCCAGTTTTGTTGTATCTTAATTAAAAAATATGCGAACACTAAATTTGAATTGCCCCCCAATACACCATGATTTACGTATGTGTAATGTATGTTTTTTTTTCCTTTCTCAGCTGAGTTTCATGTCATGCAAACTTACAAAATGAAATGGAAACAGCCCAAGAAGGGGAAAAACAGACCTGAATGGTCAAAAATTAGTGCAACAAGCCAGGTATGTTTTGGAGGCTGAAGTAGAAATGTTGCTTTAGCCTAGGGATTCAGACCAGCCTGGACAACATAAGGAGAAACTTTCGATAGATAGATCGATCAGTCGATAGATAGATAGATAGATAGATAGATAGATAGATAGATAGATAGATAGATAGATAGATAGATGTCTGAAGCTCTAGTAAATGCCTCTAGTAGCAAAAAAACAGGAAGGACAAAGATCCCGAGACAGAGTAGCTACAAATGAGTGGAAGCCAGCCTGGTCTACAAAGTAAGTCCAGGCCAATCAGAGCTACATAGTGAGATCCTTTCTTTAAAAAAAGATATTCCTCCCTAAACCTCCACAAAAATAGTGGAGGTGGTGGTATTGTTTATTCACAATAATCTGAGCAGGGTCTGGTGGTATACACCTATAATCCCAGATTCTCTGGAAGTTCAGGTCCAGCCTGGTGACTCAGTGAGACCCTGTCTGAAAGCAAGGAAAACTAGTGCTGGAATGTAGCTGAGCAGCACAACATTTGCCTGCTGTATGTGGGACTCTGGGTTCAATCCCCAGTCCCCTAAAAAGAAGAAAAGGAAAACTGAAAAAGAATCTGCTGACGGATGTCCCTGAAGTAGACAGACAAACAGCAATAATTTCCAGGACCCAGGTATGTTCTGTTTTTTAAGTTTGCCATCTTTGGGAGGTTTCCCTTCTTAATATGTAGCATATGGGCTAAAAATGGGTTTTTACTGGCTTTCCTTTCCAGAAAATCCAACAAATATAGGTGTATCCCAAAAGGCACAGTGAGGCTCCTGAAGTTCCCTCATAGTTTTTATCTTAAGATTTTTATGATATTTTGAAATGTATGAGCATAATTGTAGGTGAAATTTAAATATATATGTATATTTACATTGTGTGTGTGTGTGTGTGTGTGTGTGTGTGTGTGTGTGTGTGTGTACTTGTGCCCATGCCACAGTGTTTATGTGGAGACAAGAGGACAACTTGCAGTTGGCTTATTCTTTCTATCATGTGGATCCTGGGGACCAAACTGATGTCATCTACTCTGAGTTGATTGACCCTATGTTGCCACCTTTGCTGCTGATGCTTTTCTTCACTGGTATCAGAACCCAGATTCCTTGGGTTTCCAGCACAGACTGAAGGTCAGTGGCTCTCCAGGTATCCCCAATAATAGTCATTTGTCTGGGTAGACTGCATTTAGCTTCTCCATTCTTCCTCTAAAGGACTTGGGGGTTGTTTGTACCTTTTGACTATTTTGAATGTTGTCTACTGTGAGTACTCATATAAATATAACCTTTAGGAGCTTCTGTGTGATATATGCATGTGTAGTTTGCACATGGCCAGAGAAGGACTTTTAGTTTCCTCTTCCATCACTCTCTGCCTTAAGACAGAGTGTCAAGTCCCGCTCAACCAGGTGAACAGTTCTGAAGCAGGGAGTGTAGAATTGGGAAATGAGAGCTATGAAATATAGACGTAGATGAAGAAAAAGATAGAGACACAGCATAGCTTCAGGAGGGTTCTGGATCAATACCACAGACACCTGGGTTTTATCACCCACAGCCTTTATATACCCAAAGCAAGGGGTGGGGGGCAAAAAGACTTCTGGCTTTCAAGGACATCACGGTTCAAGATACAAAGTACAATCAAGTGTAAACACCTCCTTAGTACTTAAGACATCTGGTGACAATGTCTTATGGCGAAGCATCCTGTAATTAGGCCTTGAAGTATAAGATACCTGGTAACCATGCCTTTGGCCAAAATATCCTATTATGCAGCCTTGTAGGGGAAAACAAGCTCAGACTCTCTGACCTTGACTCAAGATGGAAACAAGACAAAATTCAAAATAGTCAAAAGGTACAAACAACCCCCAAGTCCTTTAGAGGAAGAATGGAGAAGCTAAATGCAGTCTACCCAGACAAATGACTATTATTGGGGATACCTGGAGAGCCACTGACCTTCAGTCTGTGCTGGAAACCCAAGGAATCTGGGTTCTGATACCAGTGAAGAAAAGCATCAACAGCAAGTCTCTGTGAGCCCCCACAACGAAGTCTTTCATTGAACCTGGAGGTAGGGTAGCAGCCAGCAAGCTCAGAGACCATCTTACCTCTATTGCCACAGCACAGGGGTTATAGGTACACACTAGGCCACATCTGGTTTTTGTTTGTTTGTTTGTTTGTTTTATGTAGGTAATGGGGATTCAAACTCAGGTCCTCATGCTTGCAGAGCCATCTCTCCAGCCCCCCACAAATAAGATTTTTTAAAACTCTGTTTTCAGTTATTTCAGAATACATACTTAGGAGTAGAATTGCTGTATCACATCATAATTTATGTTTAACTGTTTAAGGGATCTTCTGTTTCCAGAGCAACTATACCAATTTCCATTTCCACTGGCAGTGACCAGCATTTAACCTAGTTAACCTACCTCCTAGCCATTGCTTATTATTTTCTCTTCCTTTTCATTACTGTAGCCCAGTGAACAGAAAGTAGTAGCATCTCATGGCTTTGATTGTGATTTCATGATGACTAAAGAGGTTGAGCATTTGTTGTGCTTATTGGTTAGTCACAGATCTTCCCTGGGGGGAAAAAGTATATATTCATATTCTTCGTCCATGTGTGAATGGGCTGCATTGTTGTGTTTTCTTGTGTATTCCAGATCCTAGACCTTTATCACCAATTCACCAGTTCTTTCCCATTATGTGGGTTATCTTTTTACACATAGCTTAGGTCGAGCTCAGACTTGATACGGAGCCAATGATGGACTTGAATCCTGTTCCCATCACCTTCTAAGAGTTCTGAGGTTATAGGCGTGCGGAACCATGCCCTGTTGTGTGCATACGTGTGTGTGTGTGTGTGTGTGTGTGTGTGTGTGTGTGTGTGTGTGTGACCATTTATCAGACTACTATACCTTTAGAGGAGCAGAGAGAACCTTAATGGATGCAAACTTTTAAAAACCAATTAGGAGGTCAAAGTTCCCAGACTGTGCTCAAATAATATAATTAAGTTACAATTGTATTTTATGAAAGAGACTTGCTGGAGGAAGTGAGCAAATTGACAGGAAAAGATGGTAACATAGCAATTGTGGAATAGTGACAGCAAAGGAGTATGGCACTATCCTTAGGAAGACAGTTTGTTTCCTACGGGGATATGGATGGCCAAACACCTTAATTGTCATACTAGAAACCCCATCCAGTGACTGAGGGAACTAGATGCAGATATCCACGGTCAGGCCCTGGGTGGAGCTCCGGGAGTCCAATTGGCGAGAAGGAGGAGGGTTTATGTGAGCTAGAGTTGTTGGGACCAGGGATGAATGGAATACAGGGACAAGTGGCCAAACAAATGGAAACACATGAACTGTGAACCAATGGCTGAGGGGCCCCCAACTAGATCAGGCCCTCTGAATAGGTGAGACAGTTGATTGGCTTGATCTGTTTGGGAGGCATCCAGGCAGTTGGACCGGGTCCTGTGCTCAGTGCATGAATTGGCTGTTTGAAACCTGGGGCTTAGTAGAGACCCTTGGCTCAGCCTGGGAGGAGGGGACTAGACCTGCCTGGGCTGAGTCCACCAGGTTGATCTCAATCCTCGGGGGAGTCTTTGCCCTGGAGGAGATGGAAATGGGGGGTGGGCCGGGGAGAGGGGGGCGGGGTGGCAGGAGGGGTAACGGGGTGATCTATGACTGATATGTAAAGTTGAATTATATTGTAAAATAAAATAAAATAAATTATATTAAAAAAAAACTTTGGAAACTACTCTGTGTTTGGAATTCAACAATTAAGTAAATGAATGGTGCATGGTTGGAGCCAGGTTTTTCACTGTTGGAATGGGAGATTACAAGTAAATAAAGGACAGAGTCTAGCCCAATCATTTTGTAATGAGTTAAAGTTAAGAAACACCATGAACCCATGCTTAGCTTATAATAGCAATACATAAATATTTGTAGATAGGTGAAGATACATAGACTAGTCCATATGAATTCATATTTCCTTACTCTATCATCATACAGAATGTCTAGTAGCAGTGAGCCTACCTAGAGTCAGATCTTACTTTCTATACTGTTCTCCAGTACAAAAGCCTTTTTTAAAAAATGGTGTTTTTAGAACCTGGGCTGGAAATACACAATATGAACTTTGAACATCCTGAAGTGCCAGAAAGGAAATGTATACATGCAGACCCCCCCTCCCAAATCCCTACACATATAACAAATATTACAGAGATGTCAACTGAAAGAGTTCTTTGTGGCCAGGGTAGAGCAACTTGAGCCTCAAAGTAAATAGTGTTGGATTAGAAGCCAAATACTAAAATAAATACCTATCAGTCCACACTTGAAATGACTTCTCATTTCAAGAGTAGGGGTTCACAGTGGCTCATTCCAAGGAACACACCATGGAAAGGGGGTTTTGTGGTGGTATTGTGTTCCCCAAAATATTGTGTATGCTAATAAACTTATCTGGGGTCAGAGAACAGGACAGCCACCATATTAGACACAGAGGTTAGGCAGTGGTAGCACACACCTTTAATCCTAGCATTCCAGAGATAGAAATCCCTCTGGATCTCTGTGAGTTCAAGGCCATTGGAAACAGCCAAGTTTGGTGACACACGCCTTTAATCTCAGAAAGCCAGCCTTTAATCCCAGAGAGTGGTAGCAGAAAGCAGAAAGGTATATAAGGCGTGAGGACCAGAAACTCGAGGCATTTGGCTGGTTAGGCATTTGGCTGGTTAAGCATTTTGGCTGGTTAAGCATTCAGGCTTCTAGCAACACAATTCAGCTGAGAGCCATTTGGATATGAGGACACAGAGGCTTCCAGTCTGAGGAAACAAGACCAGCTGAGGATCCGGCGAGGTGAGGTTAGCTGTGGCTTGTTCTGTCTCTCTGACCTTCCAGTGTTCACCCCAATAACTGGCCTCAGGTTTGATTTTATTAATAAGACTCTTTAGGGGCTGGGTGAAGAAACAATCTCAAGGTGTGTAAGAGCCTGACAAACATTGATTCAGTGGACCGACCATTAACCACACTGATGAACAGGATGATAGTGAGCACCTCTGAAATAATATTTTTTTATATATTTCTATGTGTGTATGTGTGTGTGAGAGCACATGGAGATCAAAAGGAGACTTGGTTCTCTCCTTCTACTGTATGGATTTCAAGGATAGAATCTATGCATTCAGACTCGGTGACAAGTTGCTTTACCCATGGAGCCATCTTGCAGGCCAGTACCTTAGGCATAACAATGCTGCCTTATAATTGTGGTCTTCCTAATGCCCAATTTAATCAGGAAAGGTCAGCTAAATCTCAACTGAGGAAGACCAGCCTACAAAACACTTGACATTACTCTTCAAAACTGTCAAGGGTTATCATAGACAAGGAAAGCCTGAGAAAGTGTCACGGTTAGAGGAACACCAGACTATTAAATTTAATATGGTATTCCAGATATGTTCCTGGGACAGAATAAGATATGTAAAACGCAGGGAAGTTTGAATTTTTTATGGAATTCAATTAATAATCACAAATCCAATTAATTAGAAAAAAGAAAGATTGCTTAATATTAAGAGGCAGGACCAATGAGATGACTCAGCAGGTTGGAGTACTTGCTGCACAAGCTGACCACCTGAAGTTGATCACCAGAGCCCAGGGTGGAAGGAGAACCAGACTCCTGAAAGTTGTTCTTTGACCTCCACACACCCACTATGGCATGAGCACACCCATAAGCATATGTTAGAACATATATACAGTACGTGCACACACACACACACACACACACAAATAATTATGAAGTAAAAAATGCTAAAAATTAAGAGTAAAAAGAACTTTTATCTGCCACTGAGACACAAATGCCGACTTTATCTGTCTCAGTTCTAAGCTGGAAATATTTTACCTATATGCATTTTAGCTTTCTTCAATTGCCTTTTCAGGCTACTTTGGAATATTCTACATTGTTCCCCAAATCTGGTTCAGCATAGACTTCTGTTCTCAGTAGGCAACCACTTCCTATTCCTCTAATTCTTTTCTGAGTTTTCAATCCTTTAATTTGTTATTTCTTAATAAGGAAATATATTTTAAAAGAAACATGCCACAGAAATCCCTGCTGACTTCCTTAATTTTTCAGATCAGTTAACAGAACTTTTAGATGATTGGCAGAGCACTTCTCTAAGGGAGTCCATCTCTTACTGGGAGGTGTTCCTGCTATTATTTCCATATCATTAGCATATTCATCTGTGGTGGGAGCAGGAGGCCAGTTCCTTTAAACTCACAATAATACGTAAAAAAGGACTCCTCTTCTTTAGATTGGGAATATACCAATATTGTGAAGTTTCTCCCAGATGTCATAGTAATCTTCAGGCATATAACTGATACCAGTTTCCTAACAAAATTGACAAGGTGGAATGGGGCAGGGACAGGATGGGTATTGTGGAAGGTGGCACTGTGGATTCCAGGCAGAACAACACTTCTGGTACACTAGGGGACTGGAGTGTTCTAGACACATTGCAAGCACAGAACAGGGTAAGTGAGACACTGTGAGAAGTGAGGTGGGTTTCGTTGGGAGTTTGGGGCTGTCAGGTCTTGGAGGGCATACTGAGCACATTGGAGTTTTCTCTGAGGACCATGGTAAATTGTCTGTTCTCTTTCACCACTTTTCTTGTTTGAGGTAAGGAATGAAGGAGCAGAATCTCTTTAGACCAGTTTATAACCAGGCCCCATTATGGTCCTCTCACAAGTGGTTGTGGCTTTTGAACCTTATCTTTGCTCTGTCTAATTTCTCCAAGAATACTGCTAATCTGATCACCCTGGATTCCTGATGAGATTCTTCTTCATCACTTTCCACTCTGTGGTGACCCATTACGACCCTGGTCTGGGCAGCAAGATTCCTGTCCAATAGGTCATTTTCTTTCTCTTGGTTTTTCTTGTTATTTTCCATCTGTTTGTCCTACATCCCCTTTCCTTTGCTATAAATTGCCACTTTTCCTTGTTTTATCTGAAGTTCAGCCAATATCTTTTACCTCAAGATAGCATCAGAATAGTCCTTACAGCTAATAAGATGACCTTGAATGATCTTTGTATTTACATTTTAATAATCATCGTCAAAATTTTTATTTATTTATTTTTACTTTGCATTCAGGCCGCAGTTTCTCCTCCCTCCTCTCCTCCCAGTCCCTTCCCCCGACCCCTCTCTGTTCCCACCTCCCAGTCCACTCCTGTTCAGGAAAGTGCAGATCTCCCATGGATATCAACAAAACATAGCATATCAAGTTGCAGTAAGACTAAGCACCTCCCTAAGTATTAAGGCTGGGCCAGGTGACCCAGTAGGAAGAAAGGGTCCCAAAAGCAGGCAACAGAGTCAGAGACAGTCCCTCCTCCCATTATTAGGAGTCCCACAATTAGACCAAGCTATCCAACTGCAACATATATGCAGAGTAGCCTAGGTCAGTCCCATGCAGGCTCCCTGGTTGCTGATTCAGTCTCTGTGAGCCCCTATGAGCCCAAGTTAGTTGATTCTATTTTTTCTTTAACAGAAGATTCCTGTTTTAGGCCCATGGCAAAACCTCCCATCTAGACTCTGGACCTCATTTTTGTGTGTGTGTGTGTGTGTTTGTTCATTTTTTTTATGAATTGCCTTTGCTCTGCTGTATTAGCACTTGTTAAATAATTGATGCATTGAAATTTGAAAATTTCCTACATAATTTTCATCATGCTTATTTTTTATCTTAAAAGCTTTATTTTCCTTTGGTGATTATTTGCTTGTTTAACTGATAACTTGTTTTGTTCTCTTTTCATACCTGTTTCTTGAGGACAGTCTATTGTTTGGGTTTTTTAAAACCATTTTTGTCATGTCTGTATGGTATGTATATGCATTTGTATGTATGTTTATATATATGTAAGACAGGGTCTCTCAGTCAAGTCTAGAATTCCCCAATATGGCTGCTCTTTTGACCAGCTTGCTGTTGACTCCTCTATGTTCATTCAAGGCTGGAATTTTTGACAGCCCATTATGCCTGCCTACTATTTTTATGTTGGTTCTGAATTCTGGTCCTCTTGCTTACATGGTGAGTACCGTAACCACTGAGCCATCCTGTTAGCCCCATAATCTACTTTTTCTTTTCTTTCATTTCGCATTCATGGTATGAGTTGTAGGCTGTGCTTCACAGAATTCTTTCCTCCAAGGTAACTGTTGTCAACTTCATAATCCACACTCAGAAGGCCAATGCAGTCTACCCACTTCAGTCCTTCTCACGCTTGTACTTTCTGCTGATCCGCCCTTGTACAATCTTCTTGTTTAGCTTCTCAATCTATTTTTCCTTAACTCTGATAGGTCTTTGTTAGCTTACTGTTTTTCCATTTAGCAATGTATTTCATTATCAACCAACATCCTACTTTGTATATATTTATATTCTAAACATTTAAATTAAGTGATTGGGGACTGGAGAGATGGTTCAGTGGTTAAAAGCATTGACTGTTTTTGCAGAGTCCTAAATGTGGTTCCTAGCACCCTCTAGTTCCAGGAAATTCAGTACCCTCTTCTGACCTCCGAAGGCTCTTGTATTCATGTGGTATAAACTCTCTCTCTCTCTCTCTCTCTCTCTCTCTCTCTCTCTCTCTCTCTCTCTCACATACATACATGTAAAATAACTAAATATTAAAAATCAGTTAATAATGATTGTGTTCATACTCATAGCTTTAATTATTATGTAATAACCTAACTCCCCCAGTCTTTAAGCTGGATATCTCACTTGAGTGTAAAAATAGTCACATTATACAAATGTGTGTGTGTGTTTAGTTAAATTGTTTGTATTTATATATTCAAGATATCTGAAGCTCAACATATCTCTAGTTGTGGCGTTTACTTTGCAATGCATGTTCCTAGTATTCAAAGAGATGTTGTTATCTAGCTACAAAAGCTAGTCAAAATTTGTATATCTCATTTTTTTCTTTCTGACCTCTAATAGTAAACTTTGCCTATTCTCTTTATTAATTATTTAAAGTCTGACACCTCATCTCAAACCTCACTATGCACAGTATTCCTGTCTTGGTTCAGGTTGTTATTTTTATTGCACAGTTTATTAAAGCATATGGCTAATTCTTACTCCTCTAAATTTCAATTACATGATTATTATTAATGTCTTGCTTCATAGGCTATGGAGATTGTCCACTGATATATTTACTGATATGCCCATGAGAGGAAAATATTAAGTAGAGAGATTAACCATATCTATCAATCAAAATGTAGTCAACATAGGTAATGGTCTTCGAGACAAAATGCTAGTTCTGTCTTTCAAAGAAAGTAGATGATGCCTTGTGTGTAGCTGTCAAAGTGAAGTGTAGTCAAGCAGCCTAAAAGTAGGAACCACTGCAGTAGGAAAATAGAGACATCAGGATAGGACTGGGCTCAATTCCAAGTATAACAAAAAGCAGCTGGGAGTTTATAACAACAAGAAGGATGAGGGCCGGATCAGTGGATGGAAACTTACAGGTAACAAGATAGATACAAGAGTTGAGAGATTCTCACTAAACTCAATTCTGACCGAAAGCAGGCCAGGGTAGTCAGGTGTTAAGAGTTGGAAATTTGATCAGATATTACAGTACATCAGATATCAAGGGCAAGGACCTCTCTACTGATTTATGGAGATTTTGCTGAAATTGGATTATGCAGGCCAAGCAGGGATGGGCTCCAAGGTTTAGCCCTTGTTGAGAAGAGAGCTCAATTGCACCTTGGTCAAGGAGAGTCTATGTCAATATACCAATTATCAATAATATTCATAGTTCTACTGGATAAATGACCAATCAATACAGTAAATAAACATGAACTTCAGAAAAATGAGGATCAATTGTTCAAGAATTATTTATTTATTTATTTGTATGTAGGGGGGTGTCACAGTATGTGCTTATGTCAGTGGCTAACTTTTAGTGTCTGTTCTCTCCTACTGTGTGGCTTCTGGGGATTGAACCCAGGTCTTTAGGTGTGGCAGAAAGCACCTCTATCCACTGTGCCATCTTGCCAGCCAAGATCAAGAATTTAACTAACATATTTCTGACAAAGATTGATTTAAACATCCAAACTTATTATTTTGACAGGTTTTTTGTTTGTTTTTGTGGTAGGTTCTTACACGGTAGCCCATGCTGGTCTGTAATGCCCTATGGAGATTAGGATGGCCTTCAACTCATGAAAAATTCTTCTGACTTAGCCCCCTCAGTGCTACGCTTACAGGCATGAGCTTTTTAAAACCTTTTAAAATGAGATACATTGTCACACATATTTCACATGCCTTATAAATCAGGCAAAACAGAAATAAGTGCTCTTTTTCTTACATATTCTATTTTTTAAATATGTAATCTTTCCCAAATTGAGACTTCATGCAAGATATTTATCCCTTTCTAGCATGCTGTTGCTAACTTTGTAAACTCTTGAAGTATCATTCAAGACCTACTTTAACATTACTTCTTCCTCAGAGTTTTCTCTTGCCCAAGAGTTAGGCTTAAGTGCTCCACCTTCTGTGTTCCCATGGGCTCCTGACTGTACATCAGTGGAGCATTTATAATGTGCTGCAATTTCTAGTTTACATGCTTGCCCTCTTCAAGACTTTGCACTATAAGTAGAAAATAGGATTGTTACAGTTGTCACTGTACTCAGATTCTCCCTCCAACCTGGCAATATATGCTGTGTATTGGTTGAATGAATGGATTAATGAATGAAAGATCCAGGGCTTTAAGTAGACTTATTTACATAACATTCGGCAGCCAGTGCATACAACTACTAAATTCCAAATCTCTATTTTTTGTATGAAAGAAGGAAGTAACACCTGCAATTGTTATTCTTGGGCAGCCCTGGGAAGTATCAGTTTCATAAACAAAGAATGCATACTGCCTAGCAAAATTCGAGTGAAATTCTGAAAGGTTTTTTTATGATTGAAACAAACTCCTTCAAGTTGCTTCTGTGGAAGGTAAAGTTCTCATCATTCTGAATTGATTTTTATCTCATCAGGCACCTGAATCATTCTATAGCAGGGGGTGCAAAAATAAAATAACACCCAGAACCTGAGTGAGCCTCTTCATGGAGAACAAAAAGATCTGAATAAAGTGCCCATAATTACAATTCTTTTTTCTTTACTCAGTAGAAGGCAGCTGACTACAAGATAGCATTTGTCATTCCTACATGAGGTCTGGAGGTAGAGCCAGGGGAATGAGATAAGAAAACATTTTCAGGCTGATACTGAATGTCAACAGGAGAAAAAAAAAAGCCAGAATCAGTGTAATATGAGTAAAGAAAAAAATCACAGAAAATATTATATGTGAAGAGATATATGAACATTTATTTCAGAAAGTAGATAAACATCTTGGAAAACAGCTATTTCATATGTTTGTGTGTGGTGGTGGGGATGATAAAAAGAAAAAAGAAGACTGTAATGGTAAATATTTTCTAGAAAAGTAGGTAAATGGAATTAGTTAGGAAATATAAGTAAAGACACAGTTATATATTTTAAGGTAGATTTTTAAGTAAATGTAAAATAGACACAGTCAGGAAGTAAAATAACATTGCAGACAATTACATTGAAAGGACAAAAGCTTGGGAAAAGGGCATCAGAATTTAAAGCTTTTTAAAAAAAGTTCCTTTACTGTCGTTTTAGGAGGATCATAAGAAGGAGAGTGTCAAATGCTTGCTGCAGTCTCTGTTAACAAAGACATCCCTCTTTGCTTCTGTGGAAGAAAATGGTACTGTTTGAGCAGAGAATAGGACCTGAGCACTAGTGAGTGATCATGAGCCCCACCCCATCCACAAAAACTATCCATTATTGAAAAGGGTTATTTTTATCTAAACTACTGATAGGGAACTCTTGGCTGGGTAGAACAAGTCCCAGAAACTCCTGTAGTCAGATGTTTCTCTCTCTCCCTCCTGTTACAAATGCCCAGCAACCTCTTTCCCAAATAATTGACTTGGGGGCTTAATAAAAATTATAAATGCTTGGTCAATAGCTCAGGTTTATTACTAACTATCTCATATTTTAAGTTGACCCATATTCTTTATTTATGCTCTGCCACATGGCAGTACCTTTATTAGCATGGCACATTCATTTCCTGCTCCCTCTGCATCTGGCTGGTGACTTCAGACTCCACCCTTCTCCTTCCCAGCATTCTCAATTTGGCTCTTCCACCTAACTTTTTCCTGTTCAGCTATTGGTCAGTCAGCTTCTTTATTAAACCAATCATAGCAACACATCTTCACAGTGTACAAAAGAGTTATTCCACAACAAACTGCTACTTGTGGTCTTTAAATCTTACTTTGTTGAACCTGTGCACATGTTGTCTGCAGCTCAAATGATGTCATTCTAGTGTCTGATGCTTTGTATGGACCTCTTTGTCTTTAAGAAGGTGATGGTATGTTCTCTTTGTTGTCAGTATACTGACATTTTCTAGTGATATTTCTTGCTTTCAAACTTTCCATCTACTGTACTGTGCATTTAGTGGCTCTTCATGTCCTTCAGTTCAAGGATTATTTTTGAACTAATTCTTTGAAAGCTTATTTTTCTCTTTCTTGGACTTACATTAATCATATTTTCTAAAAACTCTTTCTTTTTCTCTAAAAAAGGACACCTGGATATTGACACTTCTGGTCCTGAAATGAAATAGATTTGTATTTGTGGTGGTTTGAATAAGAATGACCCCCATTGGTTAATATATTTTAAAACTTAAAATATATAAATAGTCACCAGGGAGTGGAGCTATTTAAAAGGATTAGAAGAATTAGGAGGCATGGCCTTATTGGATTATGTGTGGCCTTTTTGAAGAAAGTGTGTCAGTGTGTGTGTGTGTGTGTGTGTGTGTGTGTGTGTGTGTGTCTTTCTGTCTGTCTATCTGTCTGTCTGTGTTTCTCTCTTTCTCCCTTCTCTCTCAGCCTGCAGATCAGGGTGTAACTCTTAGCTACTGCTCCAGAGCTGTGCCTACCGCCATGCTCCCTGTTATAATAATAATTGGAATAAGCTTCTGAAATTGTAAGTAAGCCTCCAATTAAATGCTTCCTTTCAGAGGAGTTGCCTTGGTCATGATGTCTCTTTACAACAATACAACAGTGAATGAGACAGCATTTTAGAAAGGGGCTGCATATTCCCTGTGCTTGTTTCATGAATGTACTATGTTCTCTTACAGAGATGAGGTTATTAGCTATTTCAAAGAATCTCTCAATGGAGTTGCCCTTTTATTTTGCTTTCTGTAATTCTGGGTAGATGCTTTACTCAAGTGTCTGGTGATCCTTCTGTTGGTCACTTTTGAGAGTAAGATGATACAATGCTGATTAAAAGCTGTCTGCATAAGAGCACGGTAGGTGCTTGGCCATTTCCATTGGTTAGACAGAACTATAGTTCTATTTCATTTGAGTATTCCAATGTACCAGTACTTGGCTATTTTTATTTTTTTCTTTTCTTGAATACATATTTTTTTCCATAAGTAACTTCTGATCTCTTATGTATATGTATGGAGGAAGGAAGGTTTTGACCCTCAGCAATTTGGAAGCTGAAAGGGAAAGGGAGTGGCATTAAATTGTGTAATTTCATCATTTATCTAGTCTTCAACTAAATCAGCTTATTTGTTTGTTTGTTTTTTGATATTGGGGTCTCATGTATGCCAGGCTGTCCTCAAACTCATTAAGTCTTTAGGATGACCTTGAATTTCTGATGCTCATGCCTCTATCTCCCCAGTGGGGCAACATGCCCAGTTTATTCAGTACTGGGATTGAACACAGGACTTCATGTATGCTAGGCAAGTGTTCTCTCCTAACTGAACCACATCCCTAATCCCATCAGTTGCCTATCCTGTGTTCTTTATGACTCCACACTGAATCCCTCTACTTTATGTCTTCCTCACAAGTGACTTTAAATGTGCTGAGGTGGAGGGAGGGTTGGGTAGGCATCTGTGGAAGATGGAGAAAGGGATGTCTATATGTAATTGCTTCTATTGGATCCTTCTTAGTCTTTTCCCTTTCAAGACCTTTTGCAGTATCTCAAGCTAAGTCTATGTGTATCGATGTCAAGTCTAGCTTGGCTGCATCTCTCTTTCTCATTGGCAAATTTACTTCCATTTGTCCATTTATTTCCCCATTCTCTACTTGAGAATTTATTTCTCTTCCAGACTGAGAGAAATGCATGGAAGGTGGGCATCAAGTATGTTTGGCCCATTTGTCTAGTTAATGTTTACTCTCAACTCATTTAGAAAACCTTCATGCATCCATAAAAATGTAAAGACTAGAACAATTATCATTTATCCTTCACCAGACTTTTAATTGTTAGCTTTGGCTATTGTTTTGTTTCTGTTTCTGCTTCTATCTCTTGATTTTGGCCCAGCTTAGCATAAATACATACATACATACATATATACATACATACATACATACATATATATGTACATAAAATTATGATCCATTTTTGTTGGCCTATTTGAAAGTAAGTTACAGATATGATAAACTACATATAAATGCATGGCTTCAAATACCCCAAGAAGAAAAACATCTTCTTCATAAATTCAATATCAATTTCATACCACAAACAAAAAGCAAACAATGATCAACTAATATCAACTAATGCCCAATTCATATTAAAAGTTTCTCAGTTGTCACTAAATGTTATTTTGTTATTGTTGCTTATTTGTTTAGATACAAGATCAGTAAAAATAACACATTGAATTTGGATGCCCTCTCTCTTTAGACATTTTAAATCTATGGAAACCCTGCCAGTTTTTGCTGTTTGTGGAAGGTCCACATTCAACAATTGGCTAATGATTTCCTAATGGTGTCATCACACTTGTTCCTTTATCCCCTGGCCTTCTTGAGATCTGAGGGCAAGTCTGAGGCATCATATAGTTTGTGTTCAGTCTTATTGGCCAGAACACTTTTTGAGTTGAGACTATGGAGCTAGGTATAATCGTGCATGCCTGAGCCAGTCGGTGGTGGCGCACACCTTTAATCCCAGCACACGAGAGGCAGAGGCAGGCGGATCTCTGTGAGTTCAAGGCCAGCCTGGTCTACAGAGTGAGTTCCAGGAAAGGCACAAAGCTACACAGAGAAACCCTGTCTCGAAAAACCAAAAAAAAAAAAAAAAAATCGTGCATGCCCCCCTGATGGTGGTACAACTGTTGCATGTTGGAGGCATCATTCTGACCTTAAGACCCAAAATGTAGGCCCCCAACACTTTCTAAAACAGAAATACAGACCTAATCCATCAAAGACCTAGTCCATAGTTCCAGAAAAGTCCCTAAATGCACTAACATTGCTTTTTTGGCTTCTGTAGTTCTGCTTCTTGATAACTGTAATGTGACAACCAGGACATGGCTTTTGTACATAAAAGACAAGGAGATATAGGGCTCTGGGGCAAGTTCTCTGTGCAGCAGGCTAGCAATACAGAATTTCTTTTCAGGGGCTGGAGAGATGACTTGCCAGCTAAGAGCACTGGCTGCTCTTCCAGAGGACCTGGGTTCAATTTCCAGCACCTACATGGCAGCTCACACCTGTCTGTAACTCCAGTTCCAGGGCTTCTGACACCCTCACATGCAGGCAAAACACCAATGCACATAAAATAAAAATAAGGTATATAAATTTCAAAAAAAGAAGAGTTTCTTTTCAGCTTTAACAGTGCCAGTGTGGTGGTAGTCTCTGGTGGGTTTACCTTGCAACATAATCTCAGTATTTGGGAGGTGCAGGCAAGAGGATCAGGAGTTCAAGGTCATCATTGGTATATAGTAACTTCAAGGCCAGCCTGGATTATGTAAGACTTTGTCTAAAAATCAAAACAAAATTAAAAAGGGTGATGCTGTGCAGTTATGGAAGGTTAGGAGGCACATGCCATGAGGTCAAGTTGTCTCAGTCTTAGTGCTAAATTCAATGATGTAATTAAGGCAAGGCACAATAGATCTGTGATAAATGAACCACCTCCTTTGAAATAATGGTCTGTCAGGTGATTCATTGAGAGACTATGAATTACATGTTCCTTGGTCACCTGTCATCTAGTTAACATAGAATCAATTCATGATCCTTACATAAATCAATTTGGGAAATTGTGGTGGTAAAATGGTAATTTTCTAATTCTCACAGTTCATTTTTATTCATTGATCAGATTCTTCCCTAAAGAGCTCTCCCTTTTTACCATGATTACATGTATGTGTGAATGGTTATGGACTCAGAATTTGTTCAAATAGCATTAATTAATTTATCTCACTAGGTAGCCCAGGCTGACCTCAACTGTATGGCAATCCTTCTGCCTCCATATCTCATGTGCTAGACCACATGCACATGCCCCCACTCCCAGCCCTACATTCAATCTTGATGCTTGTTTAAAAGAGTAATAGTGGCGCTTAAAACTCTTGCAACATCTTCTGATGAACCAGAATTTAATTCTTTTTTACTGTTTGACCTTTCCCCTTAATTACCCACCTGCATCTAATCTTCCTAGTAATTGTGTGATATAATCTTAAAACCTTTTATGGCTTTTTCCCCTGAAACTCTATAGTTATTGAAGTATATTTTATTTCCATTTCACAGTTGTCTCTTGGTACCCTAATGTGCATGTTAAGATGTGGGCCCCTTATCTTTTCAGTGTGTACTTTTCCATAAAACCAGCTCTATCAATCATGATAGTGCTCACCAGAGGCCAAGAATTTTCTGTGATTGTGGTTTGGGAAATGTTTTTCTTCTTCCTTCAAAGAGAACAGCAACTTAGCAAGATAATTGATCTGCAGTAAGAAAACACAGCCCCTAAGTGCTCTGGATGTATTTTGCTAGACTCTTTCCTTCTCACCGTTGATGGTTAGGTCTCCTCTCATTGTAGCTGCATGGGTTTAAAGTTCTTTCAATTTGTAATCTGAGAAATTAAGAAACTCTATCTTCACTGGATCTGATGATGAAAGACATATTATATCCATCTCCAAGTCGAGGATACTGCCTCTTGTCACTCCAGGAAAATTGTTTTATATTAATTTATTCAGTTTTATAATTGAGGTAGATGCTTAAGTTTCTCACATCTGCTTGGCCTCACAATATTCACAGACTGGGTTTACATCTGTGCCATTCCTCAGGTGCTGTTCTCTGATGCTTTGTATGATTGACGTCTGTCCTAACGGTGGAATGCATCCTGACAGGTAGGTACCAGTTCCATACAGCAGTGCAACACTGTTGAGATCTTCCAGGCATGGCAGCCTCACATTAATCTTCAGACAAATGCCAGTCCCTGATGACATTGCAGTTATCATTGTTAACTTAGAGATATTGAAACAACTAGTTTTTTTAAATTATTCAGTTTACAAAACTGTATTTTTGGTCTGTGTCATTCCTAAATTTTAGTTATAAAATATTCCCACATTTTTCTTTTTTTTATATGTAGTTTCATGCTATGTAGTTCTGGATGGCTTAGAACTCTGTGTATAGCCCAGGCTGGCCTCATATTGGTAGCAATTCTTCTATCTCTAATTTCCAAGTTCTGGGATTGTAGATGTGTACTACCTACCATGTCTTGTCTTTTACAAAATTTTTTCCTTATGAAAAAAGTAATGATAGTATTTTACCTTAATAATTTTTTTGGTTTTAAATCATTTTATTGCTATGTAATACATACAAGGAGGTATCAGCTCCTTATACACAGATTTTTAAAATAACTGCACAGCCAGAAATTGTATATTGGATGTAATCTACAAAATGCAAATTAAAATATTAATTACATTAATTTAATATAATATGGGAGATTGAATTAACACTCATTTGTTTTTGTTGTTGTTTGTGTGTTTGAGATCAGGTTTCTCCATGAAGCCATGGCTGTCCTGGATCTCACTCTGTAAACCAAACTGGCCTCAAACTCACAGAGATCTGCCTGTTTCTGCCTCCTGAGTGATGGGATTAAAGGTGTGCACCACCACTTGGTTTAAAAAAAAGATATATAATAACTTGAGGGGGATATCTCAGTCTATAAAGGACCTGTTGTACAAACATGAGGACCTACATTCAGATCCCAAGGATCCAAATCTGGAAAGCTCCATGTTCAGTAAGTAAGACACTGTCTCATAAAATGGTAGAGAACAGTTGAAGGAGATGCCCAACATCAGCCTCTGGCCTCCACATACATGCACACTCACCTACACACATGTGTGCACCCTCACAAACACATACAGATATCACAGAAACACATCTTAAAAGGAAGATACAACACTTCTCAAAATTTTAAAATAACAGGGAGAAAAATAAACTTGTGAAGATTAAAGTCTGGGGACACTGATCTTGTGTCATTTTCCCCAAAGTTAATGTTTACATCTCTTGGCTTGTGAAAATTTTGCCCGTATCATTTCTCTAGGGATTGAGATCTGAGGTTTGATTTTATCTTGTGAGTCATTTGCTTTGATCTATGCTGCTACTCCCAAGAATTCTTCATTTCAACCACACCGTTCAGCTCTTGTATACTTTTCTCACTGATGTTGTCTGCTTCATGTTCCTCTGGTCACAAAGGTCACCAGGCAGGTCAATAGTAATAGGCAGCCTATAATAATCAACTAGATTTTCCTGGCTGTTGTATTGACATACCATTAGGTATTCCTCACTCTACAAGCTCTCCTCTGATTGTTTCTAGAGGTCTCTGGGGAGTGGCCCACCTGTGAGTGTTAATGAACCTCTAGGCTCACTAATTATGGCCGCTTTGTGGTCCCCATCACAGGAACAGTTAGCTCATCAGCACTGATGCTCACATCTCTGACTATGAGATCTGGCTATAGCGCCATGTGCTCTTACCTTTACAGATAAAGGAAGTAAATACTTTAAAGCTATAAATAATATTTGGTTATCTATAAATAGTAAGATAATGTCTATATAGTTGAAGAATCCAAAATAACTGTCAAAGACTCATCATATTAATTTTAATAAGGAGATATGTCAATTGTAAGACAAGGCAATTGGAGTCTGAGGTATAAACAATACACAGAGTCTCTCTCTCTCACACACACACACACAATGTTACTGTATAAAATAATATGGTTTCACAATGAAAATATTGAAAAATTGATAAATATAAATAAAAGCAATGAATAAGTATTAATAGATAGGAGTATGAATACATACTGATTCTGACTAGTTTTAGAAGGAAACTGGAAGCCAGCAAGTATGCTAATGTAGTAGAATTAAACTAGTGGTGTGGTGATATTTTGTTTGTGATCTAGCAAATAAAGCTTTCCTAAAGATCAGAGTGTGGAGCTAAGCTACTAGTTAACCATAGAAGCCAGGCAGTGGTGTCACACACCTTTAATCCCAGTATTTGGGAGGCAGAGGCAGACAGATCTTTGTGACAGGAACTCACTCCCTTTCAGCTGAGGATTTTGTAGAGGTAAGAACTAGTGGCTGGCTGCTCCCTTCTCTGATCTTTCAGCTTTTACCCTGCTGTCTGACTCCAGGTCTCTATTATAAGACCAGTTAGGGTCCGTGCAACATAGTGGGAAACAACAAGCATCCAGCAAAAACAGATTGGGTGGAGCTTTCATTGTCAAGGGTAACTGTGTTAGTTACTACCCTGCTGCTGTGAGAAAATACTCTAACCAAGTTGATTAAGGGAAAAGGGGTTTATCTTGGTTCAGCATTTGAGGTTACACTCCATCATGGCAGAGAAGTCACAACAGCAGAAGCTTGAGGCAGCTACTCCACATTGCATCTATAGTCATGAAGCAAAGAGCACCAATGCTTATGCCCAGCTGTAGATGAACGGTCTTGTTAAATAAGAAACACAGAGCCAATGCAGAGATGAAAGCCCAAGAGGTCAGAGCTAAGAGCCTTACCCTTCACTGCTGCTGTTGTCCTCTTCAGCAAGAGACCTACTTCCTGTTTGTTTGTCTTTTTTATAGACTTTCTGTTCTGCCTTCTCATTGGTTGTAAACCCAACCACACAACCTCCTCATCAATGCCTGTCTATACAGACCTCCAGGTCTTCTATGGTTGGTATTGAGATTAAAGGCGTGTGTCTCCATGCTGGCTGCATCCTTGAACACACAGAGATCCGCCTAGCTCTGCCTCCCAAGTGCTGGGATTAAAGGCATGCACCACCACCACCCAGTTTCTGTTATGGCTTGCTATTAGCTCTGACCCCCAGGCAACTTTATTTATTAACATACAAATAAAATCACATTTCAGTACAATTAAAATATCACCATACCCAGCTTCTTTTTATATAGAATAAGATTGAACCCCAGGGAGTGGTGCCACCCACAGTAGGCTGATCTTTCCACCTCAATTAACCTATAAGATAACCCCCTGCAGGCATACCCAGAGGCCCATCTCCTGGATGGTTCTAGATCTCATCAGGTTGACAACTGAGACTAAACATCATATCAGTCAATAATAAAAGAAGCAATAAAGAAAAGAGAATAAAGTTTGAAGCCAAAGGTCTTTCCATCAATGAAACTGTTGTATCATCTTAAAAAAAGAAAGAATAAAGGAAGGTAGGAAGGAAGGGAGGGAGGGAGGCAGGCAGGCAGGCAGAATCTGACAGTTTTAAGTTAGTTTGCGACTTTGTGTTGGTCTCCATTCATAACTATCGTTGCCTGAATGCTTTTGTTATGTCCATTTGTAATCATCCTTGGCTGAATGTTTTTGTTATGTGCATTCATAATTATCCTCAGCTGGATGCAGCCCAGGGCCAACAGGTTGGACACACTTTAAAAAGCAAAGGAACATACTGGAAAAATGTGCATAGTAGTCAGAGCAGACCTGAAGATAAGACCCTTCTCTTTCCTGTGTAGTTACTTCCACTGGCATTACAAATGTCAAGATAATTCAGTGATTATTTCCCAGCAGATAGTTCAGAGACTACACATAATTTTGATTATCACTCCAACAAGATTTTATCTAGCAACAGAATGCTTCTAAATTTTATATTCAGAAAGAACAGGCCAGACTCACAGAACTGACAATGCATCAATGTACAGGTCCATTCTACCAAATGTTAGAGCAGGTTCAATACTAAGATGCTCTGCTCCCTGGTCTGCCATAGAATCTCCATAGATCACCAAAACAGAAGGAATTGCTAAACATTGTGGATAAAACCCTCACCATTAGAAAGGAAATGAAGACAAAAGAGCACCCCTTAAGTGGCAACTGATACCTGGGTGATAATTTGAGAAAGTTATTTAACTCTACTGCATCTCAGATTTATGTGTCTTGCAAAAAGAGTTCTAGAACAGAGTGGGTGAACATGACTGAAGTCAAATCTCAAACCTCTCAGGGGAAGATTATTTTCACATGCAACATTCTTTTCATGTTTTAAACTGAAAGTATAATGACCCCAAGCTACATGGGTGTATATGTCTGTTCTGTCCCTGTCTGTATTCTTCATTTTCCTTTTTTTTCGAGACAGGGTTTCTCTGTGTAGCTTTGCGCCTTTCCTGGAACTCACTCTGTAGCCAGGCTGGCCTCGAAATCACAGAGATCCGCATGCCTCTGCCTCCTGAGTGCTGGGATTAAAGGCGTGCGCCACCATCGCTCCACTCTTCCTCATTTTCACGTGTCTGCAGACCTTGCCCAGCAGATTACAAGCTTTTTATAGAATTGGTACAAAACATAGCAAACATACAGAGCAACAAGTATAACATAGCATTTTAAAAGCACATAGTATATTTCAATTTCAAGGAAAGCTAATATACGTATTATAAATAGGAATGTACACATAAACTTGCTTTTGTGTGTGCAGGTGGGGAAGGGATTCATTTGGGAAACTGCAGATGTTTATTTATGGACGGTGGGGTTGATCACTGGGGACGGCTGTCCTCTTTTTGTTTGCCTTGGTTTTGGTTTTAGTTTTTTAGGAAAATATCACCTCACATTTCTCAGGCTATGTGGCTGAAGATGATCTTCCTTCAGCCATTATTGATCCTTCTGCCTCCACTTCTAGAGCACTGGGGTTATACCTCCACTTCTAGAGCGCTGGGGTTATACCTCCACTTCTAGAGTGCTGGGGTTATACCTCCACTTCTAGAGCGCTGGGGTTATACCTCCACTTCTAGAGCGCTGGGGTTATACCTCCACTTCTAGAGTGCTGGGGTTATACCAGCACTCCAGAGTGCTTTTACCACCACATTTGAATAAATAGCTAGATTTTTTTTGTTTTACAATTTTAAAAATTAAATTTGTTTTTGACAATTTTATACATGTACAAAATGCATACTGACCAATCTCATGCTCACCCTCTCCCATTTTCCAACCACCCTTGTTTACTCAGCTCTTCTCTAGAAATCTCAGAAATCTCTTTCTCACATTCATGCCTGTTAGTTTTGTTTTGTGACCCAGGGCCATCTGGACAATCAGGATTTGGAGATATCTATTGGAGCCTGATGGGCTCAGGAGTAGGTACACAACTGAAGACTCCCCCTCTTTCCAGACTCCATCAATGGATAATAGTTCAGCAGTATGGGTTAGAGCCCATGATCCTTTATCTGACCATGACTGATATTCTGCAGGGCTGGTATTGCACAGGTCCTATATAATAACTGTAGTTGCTATGAGCTCATTATCTTAGTCAAGATTCTAGTGAAGTAAATAGACACTATAACCATTGCAACTCTTATAAAGGAAATAATTAGGGCTTACTTATAGTTCAGAGGTTTAGTCCATTGTCACCATGCCAGGAAGCATGCTGGCATGCCGGCAGACATGGTGCTGGACAGTAGCTGAGAGTTCTACACCTGGATTGGCAGGCAGCAGGAATAGAGAGTGACACTGGGCCTGGCTTGAGCATTTGAAACCTCAAAGCCCACCCCCAGTAACATACTTCCTCCAACAAGGCCACACTCCAATAGTGTCACTCCCTATGGGCCAATAGAGGCCATTTTCATTCAAACCACAATGCTCATGATTGCAATAGTGCTTTGCAGCCCTTCACTCCATCTTCCCATTCTCATATCTGCTTCTGAATTCAATCTGCACTCCAACACCAAGAGAATCAGAATAAAAATGATCCTCCTATCATGATCTAAACAGTTTTGATCCAATCCTCCCAAGAACTGTTTTAGACACGCAGAGGGCATTGTTTTTACCAGAGAGAGTCTGTTTCATCACTGAGCCTGGTCTGTGAAATGAGGAAAATATTACCACTTTTATAGTATCTTTTGAGAAATATACATAATGTGCCTAGCACATTTTTGGCAAGTAATAAAAGATATATTCAATAGTAATAATAATAATAATAATAATCTAGTATGATGGTTATATTGAAAGCTGGGATAAACTTAAGTTTTAATCTAGTACCCTATCTACCAAGATGCTAAGGCTGTGCATAAGGGCAAGGGTTTTTAATAATTTTTAAATTTACTTTAAAATTATATTTGTTCACTTATTTATTTATTTATTTATTTATTTATTTATTTAGTGTGTGTGTGTGTGTGTGTGTGTGTGTGTGTGTGTGTGTGTGTGATGACCTTGAACTTCTAATCTTCCTGCCTCCACCTATTAAGTGCTGAGGTTGTAGGCATGCACCACCCATGCTGGGTTTATTCAGTGCTGGGAATGAACCCAGTGCCTGATGAAAGCTAGACAAACACTCTACCACCTGAACTATAGTCCAGGCCCCAAATTTACGTATGCGTGTGTGTGTGTGTGTGTGTGTGTGTGTGTGTGTGTGTGTGTGATGTATGCACAGAGGAGGACATGGGAGGAGGCATCCAGTGTCTTTTTAGATAGGATTTCTTGCTGAATCTGGAGCTGACCTGGTGAACAGCAAGACCTCATGGTCATGCTTTTTTAATGGATCCCTAGGATTCCAACTCAGGTCTTCTTATTTGTACAGCATGGACTCTAATCCAAGGGGCCATTTCTGTAGCTCTCCCAGTTTCAACCTTTAGATTTTGAGTGTAGACAAAGTCTAGCTTGACAAAGTAGAACTGAGGCTTGTTTTGAGAAATGCTGAAGTCTTCTTTCCACAATGAAAGGCCTTGGGCAGTGAAATTTGCAAACAAATTGAAGAAGGGCTATTTGGACATGTGGAGGAAAAAGTGACAACGAGAAGCATGAGCCTGAAAGAGCTTGTAAGCTCGTAAGCACAAGAGCTTCCCATCAGAGGGTTCCTATAGTATACAAAGGGTGCAGAAAAAGTTTGAGATGTAAGAGTGGAACAGAGCTGGGCATGGTGGTGCACAAAGGTAATCTCAGCATATGGCAGGCAGAGACAGGAAGATCTTGAGTTCTAGGCCGGATTGGGCTACATAGCAACACTCGATTTTGAAATTTTGGTGGGGCACAGATACTTCTGTGAGATACTGATTTCACCTTCAGCAGTGGAATCCTATCCACATGTTCATGGCCCTGGGTTGCATCCTGGCATTGTAGCAATTGGACATGGTAATAGTGGTGCACATCTGTAATTCTAGCACTCCCAGCAATCAGGAGGCAGGGGCATAATCAGAAGTTCAAGATCATCCTATACAGGGAGTTCAAAGCTATCCTGGGCTACATGAAACCCTTACTCAGAAAATAGGCAATATGAAAGAATGAAAAAGATGATTCACAGAAGTATTTGAAAATCATATTCCTGACATGGCTCTAATATCTGGGTCATATACAAATGATGAGAATAAAATTTACATTGGATTTTTTTTAACAGATTCATCGAATGCAAGAAGACATCATCCTTACTGAGAGATGTTGGAAGCATTTCCATTTGACATAGAAGCAGAATACTGTGTGTTCCCACAAGAAGGAAAATTCATTCCATATTAATGTATTCAATGTAATTTCAATGAAAATAAATACAGAATATGTTACAGAAATTATCAAACTATTCCTAAAACTTGTATGGCAAAATTGGGGACCCAAAGTAGCAAGCCATTTCCAGGGGAAAATGCAGAGTTTATTGCCATTGTGAGATGTGGGGAGCAGGTGAAGTTCTCAGTGACTGTGTATGGTTGACATTAGCATAGCCCTGTCAGGGACCCCAGTGTCTCAGACCCATGGGAATGACAAGGCCTTCCCTGGGTCAGAGTGTAGATGTTGACTGTGAGTGCAGAAAGTATCAACCACAGCTTCCTCCTGGATGACTGCATCCTGAGACAGTCATCCTTACAGAGACCCCCTGCTGAGCTAAGCTTAAGCTCTCTCCTGTTTCAGCAGTGTACAATGAAGATGTACACATGCTGAGTTTCAGGGATGCTGGTTCCTCTCCATCTCAGTGCATGGCCCACCAGATTCTAGCTTTTCTGTGCCTGTCTTTTCATCATTTCCCACCCCAGTCAGTTCAATTCCAAAGCTGTGCAGGTCATGGCAGTGATTAATTTATGTCAAAAATTGCTATTCCTAAAGAAGAATAAACATTATTATTTATAACTAGTCATCTTCTAATTTATTAATCCTTGAAATCTAGGATTTACTTAAATATTAATAACATTCTGCTGAATACTATTACACAGCATGTATAAAATTAATAAATAAAATTTATTCACTAAACAGATTGTTTCCCCAAACATTTAAATGTTGATTTTGAAATTAATCAAACATTTCTAAATATTTAATTAGAATTCCTTGAATGTAGAGGAGCTTCTTAAATGCTCTGAAATCTATCAAAGCTCATATGCAGTATGATTATTGTAAAGCTAACCAGATGCTCACCAGAATGCACATATGCAGGGTGTACAAATGGATTATACAAGTTCTCTTACCATATATATTAGGTCCTTTTATACAGTGAGATGATTACTGACTGATGGAAGGTTAACACACCTATCATCTCATATTTTTACCTGTTTATGTAGTAAGAACACTGAAAATCTCTCTTAGAAAATCTCAGGATACAGTGCTCTATGATTCATGCTTCTGCTCCTGCTGTGAAGTCGACCTCTAGATTTATCTTGTACAATCAACTTCATACCCTTTGACTTATGACTTCCCACTGACCAGCCCCTACCCTATCACTGCTAATAACTTTGGTACTTTTTCTATGAGTTCTCCTTTTTATACATGATAATGCAGTATTTTTTTCTGTGTCTGTGTTATTTCACCTAACAAACTCCTGATATATTCACTGTTTGCAAATGCAAGATTTTCTTCTTATTAATACCCCATTACATATATAGGTTCATTTATTGATAGATAACTGGTTGATCCCATGTTTTGGTTATTGAGAAAAATGCCCATAAACAATAGGGTGCCGATATCCATGTGAGGTATGGACTTTACTTCTTCTGAGTATATACCCAGAAGAGGACTCAAGTATCCTATGATGGTTTAGTCTTGATTTTTGAAAAATATACATAGTGTTTTCCATAATAATCAGACAAATCTGCATTCCTACCAGCAATGTCTAAGGGTTGTCTTTTCTCCATATCCTCATCATTTCCTGTCCACATTAGCTGTCCCAGCATAGACAAGGGTACAGCTCATTAGATTTATGACCTATATTCTATATACTACTTTATACTTTAGAATTCTCTCTCTCTCTCTCTCTCTCTCTCTCTCTCTCTCTCTCTCATTTTTTATTGTTTGTTTCTGACAGAGAGGGTCTTGTGTAGCTCAGGCTATCCTCAAACCTGCCATGTAACCAAAGAAGACCTTGAATTTCTGCACCTTCTCTCTTCACCATCCCAATGCTGGAATTTTAGACTCTGTGATGTTATCTCCCATTTATTCAGTGCTTGAAGATGAATCCAGGGGTTCATGTATTCTTGGCAAACTGTCTACCAACCAAGCTACATCCTCATCTCTAGAACTGTTTCATTTTTATATTGATTTCTTACTGCACTTGCCTTCAACATGACTTTCAACAAGATTTCTTGCTTTCTCACCTTTCTAAATTTCTGTTAGCTTTTTCAGACTCAAAAAAAGAGGAAGTATGTGGGGGCTCCTGGGTTTGCTAGAGCTAGATATCAGCAGCCTTAGAGTCAGTCAGGCTGAGTTTCTCTCCTTACTAAAGCTGTCTTTCGTAGGAGTTTTGCATTTCTAGCTTCTTCTTGATGTTAATTTTTGACCTGTGATGCCTTTGCCAGAGATGATGTGTATGTTTTAGATGGCCAGCATTGTCCCTCTGTTGTCCCGTGTTGTGATGTGTAATGTAGATCTATAGATCTATTTTAAGAACTTCTGTTGTGTTCACAAGAAGAAATCTAAGGCATGAAAATACTGCCATTAACTAAAGAGTCCAATAGAAGCTCAGAAACAGGCCCAGGCAGGTAAAGAAATGTGACGTTACTTAGGTGGCATTACTAATCAGCATGGAAATTGATAAGTGATGGACTAGCTTAATCAGGGAAAACTGGGATGCATATAATACAATGCATTAGTTACCTCAAATTGTGCTTCAAATAACTTCTTTGTCCTTTGACATGTATGTGTAAAGGCAATACTTAGAATTTTTGAGAAAATATAGGAAACCAGGTAATATGAAAAGAGGAAAGGGTTTCTTAACACACACCTCTAAAACAAGCATGAGAGCCACATATCAGCTCAGTGGAGACTTAAAATTCTCCACAGACAAACACCACCAGCATACATGACTAGTACTGAATGAGCCCTGTTCTGTAGGGTGAGAATAGAAGGTGCCTGCCTTCAAGCAGCATTCTGACCCAGTCTTCCAAAGCCCTGCTTGAAATTTCAATGAGTTTGCCTAGTATTTAATCACAGGAAGTAAATTTTTCAATTCATTTTTTAAAATTTTTGATAAAAGTTCTTTCCCCATACTGCACAACTCTGCACAAACTATAAACTCTTATTAAATGTACAGCTTTTTCACGTTCACCTGGACATTTTCAGAGTTAGATGCTGGCAGAGATCGAGAAAGCTCTGTAGCTGGAAGTTTTTCTCCCACCCACGTCCTGCAGCCAGTTGGTCCCAAGTAAACACAGAGAGGCTTATATTACTTATAAACTGTATGGCTATGGGTCAGGCTTCTTGCTAGCTAGCTCTTATAACTTAACTCAACCCATTTCTATTAATCTATATATTCCCACATGGTGGTGGCAGTCTGCTGGCATCTTGTTGCTCCTTGGGTGGTGGGCTGCCATCTCTTGAGACTCTACCCTTCTTCTCTTTGTATCTCTGTTTGGATTTTGCACCTAGCTATAAGCTTTCTTGCCAAATAAAACAGCTTTATTTATTATCCAGTGGGAGCCACACATATTCTCAGCATACAGAAAGACATCCCATAGCACAGCTCTGTCACTCTTTCATTCTTCTGGATTCCCAGCTGATGTTTGGCTGCTCCTGGGTGGAGTAGGAGAGAGCAGAAGCTTAGGTGTGGGGTGCACACAAACGCAAAAGCCAGCACTTGTCTGGCAGTTGGACATGTTGGTAGTGCTTCTAGGTGCACAGAGGACTGAGCTGACCTTTCTCTCTTCACAGACTTCTCCCTGCACCAGTACATCTGCCAGGAGTTCCTGAGTTACATTTCTTGCCTTGCCATCTGACATGATCATCCTCTAAATTTCAGACTTCATGAAATAAAATTAACTGACATTCTGTGTCTCTAGGACACAAGTTGGAATACAAAAATACGTGCTATCACAAATGAAGTTCACACTATCACAAAGTACATGCTATCACAATGTTCACACTATAACAAAGAACACGCCCTAACAAAGTACATGCTATCACTAAGTCTATGCTATCAGAAAGCTCACACTATTACAAAGTACTCACTATCACAAACCTCATACTGTCATAAAGTATATACTATCACAAACAAAAGTACATACTATCACAGTTCGTACTATGACAAACTACATGCTATCACAAAATAGTACACGCTATCACAAACAAATGACCACGTGATCACAAACTAAAGTTCATGCTATCTCAAATAAAGCACAACCAAGCTATCCTTAAAATTTTCCCTACACTCCAGCTCTCAACTTATTGAATGTGACAGCTCTTCTGACCTGGCATGTACAATTGCTGCCAAGATGCAAACCAGCCCATGGAACAATGCTCCCGGACTAAGATACATAACAATAAGCCACTGCAGTCAGTAGAAAGAAAATATCTTTGCAAGAGGTAACTGAATAATGGCATTAAGAATCATTTCACTTGCAGCTGGTAAGATGTTGTTAAGAACACTTGTTCCCAAGACACCCCATGTGATGGCTCACAACATTCTGTAACTCTAGTTCTACAAAATCCTGATGCCCTCTTCTGGACTTAGCACAAGGCACACACACAATACACATTCACACATTCAGGTGAAACTAATACACATAAGTTTTTTTTAAAACATTTATGTTGATCTTCTTGTATCTTAATTACACAATGATTTTGTATACACTTTAAAAACTAATTTATTATTTTTTCCACTGTAGAATTTTGGCTTCTTCATCAAAAATCAGGTGTTCATAGGTGTGTGGATTTATATGTCAGGCTCTTTGATTCAATTCCATTCATCTACCTGTCTGTTTTTATGCCAATACCATGATGTTTTTATTACTCTAGATCTGTAGTAGAGTTTGAAATTAGGGATGATGATACCTCTGGAAGTTCCTTTACTGTACAGGATTGTTTTCACTGTCCTGGGTTTTTTACTTTTACATATGAAGTTGAGTATTGTTCTTTTGAGGTCTGTAAAGAATTGTGTTGGTATTTTGATGGGATTGCATTGAATCTGTGGACTGCTTTTGGTAAGATTGCCATTCTTACTATGTTAATCCTCCTGATCCATGAGAGTAATGAAAGAGATGTCTTGATGGGGGCGTGCATTTTAGGGTCAGGTAGAAACCTGGTGCAAGGTAAACTCCCATGAATCTACAAGGACAACTCCAGCTAAGACTCCTAGCAACAGTGGATAGGTAGCCTAAACTGGCCATCTCCTTTAATCAGTTTGGTGGCTACCCTAATTATCATCAGAGAGCCTTCATCCAGTAACTGATAGAAACAGATGCAGAGACAGATGCAGAGATACACAGCCAAGCACTAGGGCCAAGCTCCAGGAATCATGTTGAAGAGAGAGAGGAAGTATTGTAGTAGCCAGAGGGTCAAAGTCATCACAAGAGAACCCACAGAAACAACTAACCTGGATTCATAGGAGCTCACAGACTGCATGAGACTCACCTAGGCCCTCTACATATGTATGACAGTTGCATAGCTTGGTCTATTTGTGGGACTCCCAGCAGTGGGAGCAGGGTCTGTCCCTAACACTTTAGATGGCTTTTGGGAACCTATTCCTTACACTGGGTTGCCTTGCCCAGCCTTAATACAAGAGGAGGAGCATAGTCCTACCTCAACTTGATATGACATGCTTTGTTGACACCCATGCTTTGTTGCCTGCCCCTTTCTGAACAGAGACAGAAGGAGTGGATTGGGAGAGGGTGCAGAGGGGAGGTGGGGGAGGGGAGGAGGGAGGGGAAACTGTGGTCAGGATATAAAATAAATGAATAAATTAAATCAATCAAAAAAGAATTTTTTTTTTTTTTGGTTTTTCAAGACAGGGTTTCTCTGTGTAGCTTTGCGCCTTTCCTGGAGCTCACTTGGTAGCCCAGGCTGGCCTTGAACTCACAGAGATCCGCCTGCCTCTGCTTCCCGAGTGCTGGGATTAAAGGCGTGCGCCACCAACGCCCGGCTCAAAAAAGAATAATTATTGAAAACTTGAGTCATAAGCTCTCTTTGCCCCAACCCTTACCCTCCATTACCCCCCTTACCCCCAGTTTGCTCATGTAGATCTCATTTATTTCTTTGTCACTGGGCAATCCCTGTATCTTTCCTAGGGTCCTCTTTACTAGCTAGCCTCCATGGAGCTGTGAGTTGCAGTCTGGTTATCCTTTGCTTTGCATCTAGCACTTATGAGTGAGTACATACCACGTTTGTCTTTCTGAGTCTGGGTTACCTCACTCAGGATGATATTTTCTAGTTCCATCCATTTGTTTGCAAACCTCATGATGTCATTGTTTTTCTCTGCTGAGTAGTACTTCATTGTGTATATGTACCACATTTTCTTTATCCATTCTTCAGTTGAAGGGCATCTAGGTTGTTTCCAGTTTCTGACTATTATAAATAATGCTGTTATGAACATAGTTGAGCACCTAGCTGGATCAGGAACAGAGTGAGAGAACAAGGAAAGAGATATCATGATAAATGAAGATACCATGGGAATAGGAAGAAGCAGAGTGCTAGAGAGGTTCCCAGGAATCCACAAAGATGACTCCACTATAGACTACTGGCAACGGTTGAGAGGGTGCCTGAGCTGACCTACTCTGGTGATCTGATGGCCAAACACCCTAACTGTCATGATAGAACCCTCATCCAGTGACTGATAGAAGCAGATGCAGAGATCCACAGCTAAGCTCCAGGAGTCCAATCAATGTGAGAGAGGAGGGATTCTATGAGCAAGAGATATTGAGACCATGATTGGAAAAAGTACAGAGACAACTAGCCAAACTAGTGGAAACACATGAACTGTGAACCAATAGCTGAGGAGCCCCCATGGTACTGGACTAAGCCCTCTGGATAAGTGAGACAGTTGTTTAGATTGAACTGTTTAGGGGGCCCCCAGGCAGTGAGACTGGGACCTGTCCTTAGTGCATGAGCTGGCTTTTTGGAATCTAGTCCCTATGCTGAGACACTTTGCTCAGCCTTGGTGCAGGGAGGAGGGGCTTGGACCTGCCTCATCTGAATATACCAGACTCTGCTGACTCCCCAGGGGAGACCTTGCCTTGGAGGAGGTAGGGATGGGAGATGGGTTGGGGAGAAGGCTGGGGTGTGGGAGGAGGGAGGACAGGGGAATCTGTGGTTGATATGTAAAATGAATAGAAAATCTCTTAAAAAAGAAAGAAAGAAAGAAAACTTGAGTCATGAACCCCATGTGGTAGCTCACACTGAAATCACAGAACATAGGCAGCAGTAACATGGGACCACAAGTGTGTGAGAGCATGACAACTCAGTAACTTCAACACCAGCATAGGCCACAAAGCAAGACAAGGCTCAATCCCCCAAATTCAATTACACATGGGAAGGACGTATCGTAAGTAAGAAGCAGCAAAATGTAACTCTATAGCAGAGGCTGGGGAAAGCTTCATAATGTCAGAATTATGAACTATAATTAATAAATACATTAAGATAGCCATGCTAAAGAAAGACTGAAAAATGACAGTGACAGTCACAATCATCTGAGGAAACAAAGACCAAGCAGAAAGTACACAAGGAAAAGAATAAAAGGTCTGTGTTGGGCTGGAAATGGGACTGTGGGGTTTTTCCTGGCAGTTCTCCTATGGTTATTCGAAGTCTTTACAAATGTATAATCTGTGTTGTCTTTCTCATTCTCAATAGATACTTATTTTTAATAAGAACTTTCTAATTTTAATTTTATATAATTTTCCTTATTTTGTAGAGGTCTTTCATTAGACCTAATACTGTACACATCCCTTTTCCTAAAGAGAAGTTCAAATACTAATTTAATTAAAGTATTTTGTGCCAAGCTCCATGATATAATGTTGTGGAAAGTATTGCTACCACAGGCGAGTGACAAAAGTAGTAGCTACACAGAGCATTTATTACTGGGCATGGGGATGGTATCTGTCATCCCTGCACTGAGAAGGCCAGATCAGAGGGATTGTTGTTAAATCCAAGGCCAGCCTGGGCAGCACAGTGAGACGTTGTCTCAAAAAGTCCAAACCAGCACCAGGTGGCGGTGGCACATTCCTTTCTTTAATCCCAGCACTTGGGAGGCAGAGCCAGGTGGATCTCTATGAGTTTGAGGCCAGCCTGATCTACAGAGCAAGATCTAGGACAGGCACCAAAACTACACAGAGAAACTCTGTCTCGAAAAACAAACAAAACAAAACAAAAAAGTCCAACCCAGAACCAAATCTACTTACAGTTGTAAAGAGATAAATGTCCAAAAAAATCCATATTCTTTTGACCACAAGATGACTTATAATAATTTAAAGCTTTTTTCTTTAATGATATGCCAGTAATAAAACATAGAAAAATATCCTGTTTTAGAGTGTTGTCACAAATTATTTAAGAGTATTTGTTCCCAGGGACAAATCATTCATGTACAGTGTCAAAAAGTCTAGTTTGATGTATTTTCATATGGCATAGTCAATGTGCAATAATGACAGGTTTCTTGTTGGCCTTTTGCTTGTAGATGAGGTGCCAGAAAAATAAACATACTGAAGTATTATACATCAGAGTAAAAAGTACTGAATGATTAATCATCAATTTGTCTAACTTGGTTCAAAAACTCTTCTTAAAAACAAAACAATGGAATCATTGCAATGTCTGAATCTTACAAATACCAAGGAGAAAATGAGTATTGACCCAGTGTACATGATCATCAGTTTTTACCTATAGTCTCCTATATGGAGGCAGATGTGCCCTCCAGCAGGAGCTGAGGGCTGAGACGATGCATAGATCTGCTACAAAAAGTCAGAAACAAGTTCCATGCTTGAACAGCATAAAGCCTCTTCTACTCTGTTGATAAAAAATAAATAGGAGAGGGGGCATGTTTTTCTCTTTATGGTTCCTCCCATTTTCTCAAATTCATATAAAACTCAACTCTTCAAATTAAAGTTTGCTTTGGTGATTTGTTATTCATTCATTCATTTATTTATTTTTGTGGTGCTGAGGGTCAAATACAAGGATTGTGCATGCTAGGCAAGCACTCTGTCTCTGAGTTGCAATCCCCAGTCCAAAGCCTAACTGTTAGTAACGTTAAAGAGATCTGAAAGTTATCAAATACAATACCCATTAATGTTTTCATCCTCACCATGATATACACCAGACAGTCTTTAATTTGATTGCAGACTTGTCATGGCAGATACTGGGGCCTCTGGTATATAGTGGAGGTAAAATAATAAATAAGGACAGAAGTTAAATTTTAATATATCAGCTATGTTTTGCAATAGCTGGTTTCCACATGACAAAAAAAAGTTGATCTCAATCTCTGCCTTTTGCAAAAGATACACTCACACCTATACACCCAGCCCTTGGGGAGCTGGAGTAAGGGAATTGCAAGTTCAAAGCTAGCACTATGAGTTCTTGGGCAGACTGAGGTACAGCAAGATCCTGTTTCAAAAATCAGATCAATCTATGTCTGGCAGACCCTCTGAGGACAAACACAGCTATGCCCCAGGTCACTAGATGTAGGGCAGGAAGTCCACTCATGAGCCCACTGCCACTTCTAGGTATCTGGCACTGGACAGTTGGGCACCATTATAATTCTTGGAAGCAGTGTTCTACCCAAGGCCATGATGGATGGAACAGACAATGAGGCCCCCACACAGTGCCAGGCAGACAGGCACTATTATGGTGAGCAAATGTATGGTGTCGTATGGGAGAGAGAGAGAGAGAGAGAGAGAGAGAGAGAGAATGGTTCATGTCTTATGGACAGAGGCGTATCTGAGAAGGTGAAAGCAATGAGGAGCTGGCTGGCATGGGTGGCATGATTGCCACCCAGGGCCATGATGATGTCTGGGACTGGGTTGCAACAGGGGTCCATGTCTGGGTTCATGGCCCTGATGCAATTTTGATGTCAATAGATCCTGATACCACTGAAGGCTGAAAAGAAAAGGCTGTACAAAATTGGCCCTGATCCATTTATAATTAATAATAAGTCTCTGTGGTTATTTGGGAGCTGGCTGGTGGGGCAAAATATTCCATCTACACATTGTGCCTAGTGTCTAGCATATACACCCACAAAAGGCCTGCGAAAGCTTAAAAAAAAAAGAAAGAAGTTCAGAACATGGAGTCAAATGAGGCTTCCTGGTGACTGACTGAAGTCTCTCAGATAGGCTCAGCATACAGAGACTGCCTGCAGGCAGTAGCCAGCCACCAACGCCATGCACTAAGCTGAGCCAAGCAGGCAGCTGACATAGCCGTTTAAGATTCATCTCATGCAATCAGAGAACACTACCTACTGATGTTCAGTGGAGACAGATACAGATGAGGAAAAAAAAACTCTAAACAGTTTACAGTGTATTTAAAAATGTACGTAGGCTTAAGAAAAAGAAAGAGGGTATAGACAGTCATTTAAGAAGCAGTTTAAAATAATAAAGTCAAGTATTTAAAGAAAGAGCAAAGCAATATAAAGGGGAAAAAGCCATGTAAAGATAGAAAATCACGGGGAGTCTGGATCCTGTATGTTATTGTATTGACTTTAAATTTTTTGATTGCTGATGAATGAATAATAGTTGCTGAGAGACATTGGATTATGAAGATTGCTGAATTAAACCAACCTATATATTTTAAAAGTATCTTGACTTCAAAATGGAAGTCAAAAGGTGTATTGTTTGGGGGAAGAGGTTGTGCTTTTCTTCCCACAGAAAACAAAAGTCTATGGCTTCTTTCTGGGTTGAAGAAGATCAGATCTGATGGGGGAAGACCTCCTAAGTATCTTGGCTACAGACATGGGGAAGGAAGCCAAAAAAGACCACAGGACATATGAAGTCTGAGGCAATCCCTTGACATGGGAACAACTCTGAGATGAGATGAGACTGATCAGCCTTGTTGGTTACAGAGTCCTCATAGCTTATTATTACATGCCATCCTTTCATATGTTATGGATAGAGATTTACATTACAGTTTGGTTATACAGTCCAAATGGATTTATAAAGTTGACAGACGCATTTTACCTGCTCAAACACAAAACAAAAAAAAATCATCTTTAACTGATTTGTGCACATCATAATTTCATATTTATATTAATGCAAATACATATGTTACCTTTAAAAGTTTACATGTTTTAGAGCAAGGGGACCAGACACCAATGAAAACAGATGGTCCAGGTGATCCAGCCTCTCAGAGTGCTTCTGTTGCAGTTTCCTCAGAGTTCTGCATCCAGAACAGCTTCAAGGCTGCTTGCTGAGATGGTCCAGCCTCACAGACTACTCCAGCCAGTACTTCAGATAAGCCTTGCAATTTCCTGTTACACAGAGACTGGACAACAAATAATATAACTAACTCTCACAGGACTTGATCATTATCCTGATTTTCTCACAGTCCCCCAAAGATGTCAGAGTCCCTAGACAATAGGAAGCAGTCAAGAAAAAACAATGCCCACATTCCCAAGAGATGAGTTGTGGATGCTTGTCATCATTACGGGGGTTTGGTTACAAGTTTTTATGGGGTCATGGTCAAGAAAAAAGCTAAACAATCGAGTTAAGATTCAAGGATTTCTTTCTGAAAGAAAAAAGGGGGCTATAGTATAGAAATTATGAGATAAAATGGTAGATTATTGAATCTACTTTATGGATTTTGGTTTATTGATACAAATTTAAAGTCATTTTTGCTATACTATATGTATGTTTCTACTTTTGTTTGGAGTACTGTGCTTATTCAGCTCATTTCAAAATGTAATGTATAATTAAAAAATACAGCTTAGTAGTTAGTCATCTACAATAATCAAACTTGTAGTCATATTAGGTATGTTTTTTATATTTAGACAGATAGAAGGTCTTCAAACACTTCAAAGACCTACAGAATATGGCATTTAAAATGTTTTAGCCGGGCGGTGGTGGTGCACGCCTTTAATCCCAGCACTCAGGAGGCAGGGCCAGGCGGATCTCTGTGAGTTCAAGGCCAGCCTGGGCTACCAAGTGAGTTCCAGGAAAGGCGCAAAGCTACACAGAGAAACCCTGTCTCGAAAAACCAAAAAAAAAATGTTTTAATAACCTAAGGATTTTCATGACAGTAAGACACGTTTGCTCCTGGCAGCACCAATTTACTTCAGAAAAGACAATGGACATTGAAGAAACTCCATATGGAGTTTGCTTTCTTTGTGACAAAAGCTAGCCAATGGGCAAATAAACTGCCTTTGCCTCAGTTGCTGACAGTATACTGTCCAAAATGGACCAGCAGGACACAAAAGAAAATGACTGCCAAACTTTGCCAAGATACAGTAGGACAGTCCTTCAAAATTCCCTGCTTCTCAGAAATGCCTGTCAGATATACTAGACCTGTAGACCAAAGTTGGATGGCCCCATATTACAAAGAAACTTTGGGTGACTGTCCAGGCAATCAGATGTCCCTGTCAATAGGTAATATTCCATCCTTCTTGGGTCTTTGATGGAGTTAAAACATGAAATAGTTAGACTTACAGTTTTTCTTAGTTATGATAAAAAGTAAATTAGATATAAAGCTTTAAATTCACAAAGATAAGATAGATAATATTTTCTCTAAATTTGCCAAATACAAATGGACTAGATACTATGACTCTAATTCTTACTTGATAACAGTTTTTGTTGTATATAGTTTTACTAAGCTAAAGTAAAAATCTTCCTTTTAATCAGGCAAAAAGGGGGAAATGTTGTAGAATAATCTTATACTATTATATTATTATATGATGTTTATATAATTTATTTAGCAAAAATTGTTAAGGTGCAGAGAGTTCTCACTGTAGGTCTAAAACTGTTCTCCATATTTCAGGCACTAGTTACAGAGACACTGTTCTGTTTAGTAGATGTAGCTATATTTATAGGTGCACTGTTGTGTGTGTGTTACACTTCCTGGTTAATCTTCTTTAGAAGGGACAGTAAAGCATTCATTGAAGAGTCTTCATTAAGAGAATAATTATGTAGTCTTACAATCTTGCCTTACAAAGGTGTATAGAGCTAGCATCAAACCCAAGTGTTCTCACTTTATAGTGATTCTATTAAACCTTCCTCCATGATATCTCAAGAGCACAAAACTTAAAGGAAAATATTGATACATTTAACTACTTATGTGTTAAGTGTATGTAAAAAGCAAATAGAGACAAAGATACATACATGTGCTGTAGAAGAATGTTTTAGTCAATGATGGACTGATTCTATGCATTTGTTCTGTTAATTGTATTAAAAAATATTAGACTAGGATTTGTTGAAAGAATCCAGCCAGCTTCTGAGCCCACCAGGCTCTGGTGATAGCATCAAACCCATGCTAATACAAATGGGTCTGATTAAATTCAGTGGGCCACACACAAAAATGACAAAGATATTTTCAAGGACCAACATTCATTAATTCTAGGTGGTAGATATATGTATGTTTATTATTCAGTGTGGCTTTCCATATTTTTATGTTCCACAAAATTTAAATTAAAAAAATTAGACTCACAAATTTTGTAAAGAAATTAGTATTTCCTGTGCAAATCACCACACCTTACTTCTGTTTCCCAGAACTATCATAGATATTTTCATGATACAACATGTGCATATTAAAAATATACAATGCACAAGATAAACAAATACAACATTATGTAAAATGTGTGTACTTTAAAACACAAAATATTTTATTTAAATGATCATGGAATAATATACAAAATGTCCATAATTCATTTATCACATGTTAATACATATAAAACTATGTAACTCTTTTTTTTTTTACAGGATCTCACTGTGCAGCCCAGGCTACCCTGAACTTGTGATTCTCCTGCCTCAGCCTTCAGAGTGCTGGGGTTGCATGTGCCAACACAGCCAGCTGCATTATCCTTAATAAATGATTACATTATAAAGTAAGTCTATCACTGACACCCTTTCAGATGAGAAAGTCCATTGCCCTCAGTCCTTTACTTATTACCCATGATGCTTCAGTGGGTAGCCTTATAACTGCATTTTTTCAGTGCTGGAGATTGAACCCAAGGCCTTGTACATGGTAGTCAAAAGTTCTACCATTGAGCTATATCCGCAGCTGCAGATTTAACTGTATACTGTTATATAACTATTTCTGTAATGTGTCCTTCTGTGAAAACGGAAATGTCTTATGCTATGTCTACATAGCATTTACTACAGTAGTATTTGCTACATGTGACAATTCAATTCTTGAAATTCTTCATTTGCTAGAGCAACTGAAGAGCCCAATAAGTGCTCATTTTAAAGGAAAGAATTTCCTTTACAATCAACCTTTGAAGCCCAGTTGACTCTGCATGGAAGAAAGGACTTAGACTGTCCAAGGGATGACAATACTAAATCCTCTCCCAGAGGTAAAAGCTGGAGAAGTACAGGTGGAGAGCAACCTTTGGAGGTACCGTGCCTCTCACGATCCTGACTCAGCTGGACTTCTGCTCATTCAGGAGTTACTACTGATGCATTCAGGATTGTCCTTCCAGTTAACTAAGCAAAATTGTGTTTGATATTCTGATAAAAGTTGAAACTAAACCAAGCCATTGATTAAGAATACTTCTGGTTATTAGAGGCAAAATATTTAATTTTAAAACTTAGATGAGGCTAGGATGCAGACATGAGGATTGGAGTTTGGACCCCCAGGACACATGTAATATCACTCAGGTGTGAGGGTCACCTATAATCTAACACAGAGGAGTCAGAAACAAGAGATTCCCAGAGCAAGTGGGCCAATGATGAGCTCTGGGTTCAGGTGAGAGACCCTGTCTCAATATGTTAAGTGGAGAGCAATTTAAAAAGATATCCAGTGTCTACCTCTGGCCTCCACAGCATGTGCTTTCATATGCTCCCATATGCATATGAACATGCATAAATACATGCAATATACTTACCTGACCCACCACACATAAACAACAACAACAAAACCTCACAAACAACTGGTAGAAGGGAACGAGATAGGGCTTAGTACTGCTGCTGTTGGCTACAGCAGGTGAATCCTAAAAGTGGACAGATGGAACACTTAAATAATTTTTACTTCAGAGGCTTTCATAAAAGAATTGGATGGCACTAGAAGGAGCAGGAGGCTCTGATGAGCCATAACCCCAAAGAGGCAAGGGAGACCCTGGGAAAATGTAGTTACAAGAGTGGATCTTGAGGCATAAGAGCAGAGGGCTTCTCACCTTTACTTCATGGTTCTAAATCTAATGTATTTTTGGGGGGGAAATATAGATTGGTTATATTGATGTTTTTGAGTGGTGGAAACCACATGAGACTGGGGAATTATATAATCAGCATTCATTGCTACATTTTCTTCCATAAAATGTATTATTTGGTTCAGGTACTATTATGCACAATAACTAGGCAATGAACAAAACATTCTGAAGTTCCCACATGGTAGTGATAAAGTACTTGAGGCAGGGAAGAGACATTTGGACACAGAATTTAATTCTGTGGCTAGAAATTCTTCCCATATTATGGTGGAAGAAATTCAGCATAATCCACTTATCTTGTTGCAGGACAGAAAGAGACTCCCAAGAAGGTGCTGTGCACATCAAGGATAATACCAGCTTCATTTGTGGTTGGCTTAGCAGTGATGGCATTCTTAATGAAAGAAATGTGTATTATTAAACTCATACGTGGACTTGGTCCTTTGTGCATGTATTTTTCATAAAATTTCTTCTACCTTAATATTAAGATATTGACATACATTGAAAATAAGTTGTTTGATTATTAGAAATATGCATCCTTGGGCTGGCAAGGTGGCTTAGCCAGTAAAGGTGCTTCCCACCAAGTCTGACAGGCTGAGCTTGATCACCAGAACCCACACAGTGGAACAAGTGAACTGATCCTGCAAACTGTTCTCTGACCTCCGCAGGTGTGCCATGGCACATATACACGTGATAAATAAAAGGAAAATTTTTAAGAAGATACATTCTCATTTGAACACATGGATATTTCCAAATATCTAAATTGAAATTAAATGTCAACATTTGTATCAATGCTGTAGCATTCTCACCGAAATTGGGAATGAGACATGGAAGCCTTCTGGGACTTACTGTCCCCACTGTACATTAACAAAATGCAATCACTAAGATGGAGGCAGTGGCTCCTGGGCCTGTTGGTCACAGACTCAAGATGCTGATTTGGGAGGATCGGTGGAGCCCAGGAGTTAGAGGAAAACTTGAGTGACAACAGGATCCCATCTCAAGAACAAGCAGACAGACAAAAGACGTAATGTAAGCCTTGCTGCACAAGACAATGGAATGCAATGCATATGTATACTAATAAGATCTGAGAGATCTAATAAAGAATAAATGAGTACCTGGTGGCAGAATTAATTGTGGCTTAAATAAAACATCTTCTATATACCAGTAAGAGCCAATTAGAAGACATCATAGAGAAAAGTCTACTTTACTGTAACACCTAAAATATAACCAATCATGGTATGAATAGTGAAATTTATGAAATAACCAAGCTTTACCAAAACTCATCAATAAATAAGCCAGTATTGGTTTTTGTTTGTCTTAAGTTTATTTATTGTTATTGTGTATATTCATATCTATAATGTGGGTGGTGGGCACTCATATGCCATGGTGTTTGTGTGGAGGTTGGAGGACATGTTTGTGGATTTGGTTCTCTGCTTCAACTTTTGTGAGACTTCTGGGAATTGATCTCAAGTCATTAGGCTTTTGCAGCAATTATTTTTATGCACTGTGACATCTCTCTGGCCCTGCATAGTGTTTTAAGACAGATTTATACAACAAAGAGACCAAAGCAAGGTATGGTAGTGCACACTTGTAATCTAGCACTTGCAATGCTGAGTAGGGGTCATTGCCACAAGTTCAAGGTCAACCTGTGCTACACAGAGTATCAGGTCAGCCAGGAACACATAGCAAGACCCTCTTTCAACACAAAATCTGGGTTACTCTTAACCAGGCAGTGTTGACTATAGCTGTAATTCTAACACTTAGGAAACTGAAGTAGAGGGATTGCCAGGAGTTCAAAGCTAGTCTAAGATATCAAGTGAGATCTCACTTGAGAGAGAAAGAGGAAGGAGAGCTTAAATCCTACATCTATGTGTACATTCAGTGTAATTCCATTTTCCAATAGAAAGTCTTTTCAACTTTGTAAAACAATTAGAAAAATATTCAAGTGAAAATACTAAAACATATTGAGAAAAAAGGTCAGCTTGACTTAGAACATACTATTATATGTATTATACAGTAAAAGCAATAAAAAAAATACATCACTGGTGGAAACCAGAAAGGAAAATGGAAAGCCTGTAACTCCAGGCTCATAATCAAGTTATATGGGGATCATGTATTCTGATGAAGTAATGTCTTTAGTTGATAGGGATGATAATGGTTATGAAGTTAAGACAATTAGCCATTTGAAGAAAAAATAAGATCTGGTGCTACTACATACAAAAATTAATTCTTGTTAAAACTGAAAAACTAATTCATTGGTCCATAGTATAGTCTCGAGTGAGGAAGACCTTTCTAAGTTTGTCTTAAGCCTTAGGAAAACATAATGGGAAAGACTGGTAAATTTGACTCCTTTTAAAAAATGAAAGTTCTGTCCAAAAAATAAATATTGCAAAATGTTGAAAGGTAGAAGGTGAATTGGAAAACTATTTGCAGTAAAATGAAGACAAAGAATCAATATCCCAGATAAATAGAAGGCTTTTAAAAATCAATAAGGAAAATGTTAAATGTTTTAATGGAAAAATGGGCAAAATTCTCTAAGGTAAATCAACAAAGAAATACAAGGCATATGAAAAGTGTTTGGTCTCACAAATAATCAAAGAAATGCTGGTAGAACGTGGATAGCCTCCTGACTCCCACTCCCATCAAATCGGGAAAGTTTCAAATTACTGACGAACGCAAATGTGTGGTTTTGAGGGACAACAAACCATCTTATTTAAAACTCTTGAGGGTGTGAAGCAGCCAGATGGCTTCAGAGAATACTTTGGCAATCTGTGTTAGGATGTAAGGGGCCACCTTCTGCCTCACACTTGATGGGAATTGACCATCAGGAGTTACATATGCATTGCTACTCTTGAAAATGTGTGAAAAATCTTAGTGTCTATCAATAATGGACTGGCAATATAAATTATGATGTATGAAATTCATCTTGCTCTCAAAAATGAACTTTTTATTGACCAGAAAGATCTTATTGAATGAAAAATGGAAATTTTAGAATACAGGCTGTATAAAAAAGAACAATAGGTTTTATGTCTACTTCTAAACAGATAAATGTTTGAAAGCATGTCTACCCTTTCGCCCTAAAGAAACATAAACTAATACAAGCACCATACTTTAAAAGAAATCAAATTATACAGAGGTATGAAAATAGGTTGTCAAGCTTCGGTTACTTTTGTAAGCCCCTATAACATGTGCTCCACTGGTAGTAATCAAATTGTCAACAATTTGATGATTGCTAAGATCAAAACTTCAACACTTGTGTCTACTGTTTCAGTAGCATGATGGATATTGAGATATACTGTATTTCAAAATCTATATTGAGCTGAGTATGGTGATGCATACATATAATCCCAGCCCTCCAGAAGTGGAGGCGGGAAGATCAGGCATTCAAGGCCCAGGCTGAGCTGCATAATGAATTCTAGACCAGCCTGGGTTACATGACCAAAGACAAAAGTTGTTCTAATTTCAAGTATTTTATATTTCATGGAGGTATTGCTTGCATGTACAAAAATGCACCTCCCACAGTTGTATATCTCTATGACTTTCCACACACTGAACAAATTTGGACAGCTAGTTCCAAGGTTAAATAATAACAAAGTAATCTAGGACTAGCATCCCAGAAGATGGCCTTGTTGTACTTTCAAGTCTCTGCTTTAGTCACTGTGGCAGGGACTGAGACACAGCTCCACACCATTACCCCAAAAAACCTGAGGAGTTCTACTAATTCTTTAGGAACCTCTACTCAAGTAAAACCAGTTCCTTGGCTTCAATGTAGTGTTGTGTTTATCTAAGTTGTTCTATTATCAATAAAGACTCAGGAGTCAGACATTGGGGTGAATACTTGACAGATCAAAGAAGCAGTGGAGGAGTGACCAGCTGACCTTCTCTCCATGCTTTCTAGACAAAAAGAAGTCCAAAACACCCACGAATCTCCAAGTCCCTCCCTATTCCTTCCTGTGACTCTATCCATATCCTGGGTCCTCTGTATACGCTATGATTAATTCTTGTCAACTAGTCGCTGGCTCCATCCCTTGATTAAATGTTAATTTTATTAACACAGACTCGGGATATCACAGTGCGATCAAATATCCCACTGCAACAATGTAGTTAAGAATTTTGGGACAAACAAGTGTGAAACAGAGTCAGAGTTTATTAAAAACCTGTTTTTGCATATACATGCTTGTGTTTGTATACATGTGAGCATGTTCATTGTGTGTTTGCATGTGTGTGGAGACTGGAGGTTGGCATCGAGCATCATCCTCAATCACTCTTCATCTTATATACTGAGGTAGGGTCTCTCATTGAACGTAGAGCTTGATGTTTTGGTTGCTCTGGCTATCCTTGCTCCACAGATTCCCTGTCTCCACTTCTTACATAGTACTTGGAAAGAACACACCCAAGGGTAAAGGTGTGGGCATTTCTAAGGGTGGGTTGCTCATAAGCAGCTGAACATTGGGTATGTATTATTTTGGTAGCTCTCAAATTGCACCTCAAAAGGGCTGCTAAGAAGTCCTTTCTTTTTCCTTCTTATTCTCTTCTTTTTCAATAGATGGGATTATTAAGTAGCTTCAGAAGTGCCATGGATGATGTTACAATCTGAAAAGATAAACCCAGGAGCCACTAGGATTGAACAAGGTGACTAGAACATGTCTTTTTTACTGTAAAGTAAGATGAGATTCTTAGAAATGGTAGGTTTACACTTGAGAAAGGCCTTAAGCAAATGTTATCAATTGTATTATAATTCTGGATTCTTAGCTGGTGAGAATCTTCAGCCAGACTTCTGTGTGAGGGGTCCTTCACATGTCCCCATGATCTTCCCTTCATTTTTATCCTGCCTTACTCTGACTGTAGACTTCCAACAAGAATGATTATTTTGGTCAGCTTTGTGTCTTAAAAAATGGAATGACCACCACAATATTTAAGGGTGTCAGCTTTGTGTCTGGCTTCTATTTTTTAGGAGAATATACCTAAGATAGTCCATTCTGCTGCATATAGTTGGACATCATTTTTTGTCAGTGCTGTCTAATGTTTTACCATGTGACCACATCTCAGCATGTGCATCCAGTGACTTTTGGAAAGCTTTGGAGTGGTTTCTAAGTTGCAACTGTTTTTGTTGTGTTGTTATGATTGTTTTGTTTATTTCTTTGTGAGTACTAGGGATTGAACACTGGGCCTCACCTCTGCTAAGCAAAAACTACACCATCAAGAGGGATACCTCAGCCTAGAAATTATAGCTCTTGTGAACAATGCTGCTGTGAATATTCTTGTGCATGACTTTGGGGAATAACACATATGCTTTTCTGTTGACTATTCAACAAAGGATGGAATTGCTGGGTTATAGAGTCTAAGTGCATTCAGTTTCTATACATGTCCAAGACATTTTCCAAAGATAATTTATATACTGCTTGTGATGATTAATTATACAAAGAAGCTTTGCATGGCCACAGTATCTAGGTATTTAGTCAAATGCTGTTTCAGACGATTCTGAGAAAGTATTTAAAGATGATATTAACATTTAAACCAGCAGATCTGAGCAAAGCTGATTTTAGATAAAAGTGTGGGCTGCCCGGCAGTGGGAAAGTTCTGACCGCGCATTGCCTTCAGACTTGAATTGCATGAGGGTTATTTGTGGTCAGCTTGACAGGTGCTAGAATCACCTATGAGATAAACCTCAGAGTAAATCTATGAGAGAGTTTCTAGACTAGGTTGATTCCCTGAATGTGGATGACATCATCACATGGGCTGGGGTCCTAGACTGAATAAAATGGAGAAAATGCATCGTCTTTGACTTATCTGTTTCCTGACTACAGATGCAATGTGATCAGTTGTCACACACTTTTGCTGCCGTGACTTTGCCACCATGATGGGCTGAGCCATCAAACTGTGAACCAAAATAAATCCTTCCTTCCTCAAATGCTTTTGTCATATCAAAGGGAAAAGTAATTAATGTAAATAGCAACTCCGTCCTGTATCTACAACCTACTGGATCACTCAGCAAACATTGGGCTTGCCAGTCCCCACAGCTGCAATGAGTTCCTCAAAATAAATCTCTGTCTATGGTTCCATTTCTGGAGAGCCCCTGCTTAGTACCCTCATCAGTCAGTATTTGAGAGTCACTGTTCCTCCTCCCATCTCTAAACCCTGGATTTTCTGTCTCTCATTTTTGCAGTTTGATGGATTCAGAGTCACTTACTTGAGCAATATCCTGGGACCGACGTAAGACGTTTGGCTTTAAGAAGTCTAGCGCTTTAAAAACTACATAGTCCCCAGTTTGTGTTCATAGCTTCTTTTATTTAACTATATCCTAATAACAGACATTTGGATCATCTCAGTTTATCACGGCTATAAATAAGTGTAATGAAGAAATGGCACAGGGATGTTTTAAAATACAGTGTTTCTTCAGGCTATATTCCTGGATCTGAAATTTGGGGTCCTAAACACATGTTTAAAATGATGGCCAACATTTCCAAAGTGTCTATATATGTACCAGTGCACGTGCTCACCGTGCCAAGCAGTGATACCCACTCTCATTCCATTGCCAGGAAAGATGTATTTTGAAAATCTCTCTGGTATTCATTTCATTTGCATCTCTTTATCTGCCCGGTGGAATTTAAAACTTTGTATTAGTCATGCATATTTTATTTTCTGTTTGTATCTACTTTTACTATTGAATTAGTCTCTTTCTGAATCATATGTGGCTGTTCCTTAGGCACTGCAGATATTATGTAGAATAACTTATGATGTGAATACCCCTCCAGGTTTTTGTACATTTAGGAGGCAATAGAGTATGCTGCTTAAGCGAGTAGCCTTGGAACCAGAGTTCAGTTGTTTTACATGTATTTTGTTTGTCACGAAAATCTCACAAGATGGATCTCACTAAGTGGCTCCATCTGGCCTTCGACTCCAGGCTTCCTGAATAGCTGAGACTACAGGAATGAGCTGTAAGTTTGGGTAACCTTGGTGAAATTGTGTTAACTCTCAAAACCTCAGTTTCCACAGTGGTAAGTGAAGACAACAATAATCTTCCTCCTTCACCCTGGGGAGCTGGTGTGTGGATAATTGTGAGAACTGTCACGTATCAAACCCCAGCCTCTGTCTATCAGGTGGAGCCGGTTCTTACTGTTTCCATTTATCCTGTAGCTTTGATTGCTTAAGCAGTTGACTTGCATCTTCTTTATGAGCTCCCAATCTTATGCCATCCTCTGAGGTGGTAAAATATTACTCTTTGATCCCTCCTAGCCTTGATATAGCTGCAGATTCTTCTTTTGGACTGTCAAACCATTTAAGATTCATATTTCATATCCTATAGAGACTCACCTTCATTTTCTCCAAAATAGAGAGACAGTCAGAGCTACTTTATAAGTCATTTCTTCGTGGACTTTAAATGTCACTGTTTTAATAGTAAAATAATATTTGCACTCAGACCCGTTTCTGAGCACCCTTTCTGTCCCTATTGATCTGTCCTCTTTTTCACATCAGCATCTTAGTATTCAAAGTTGATGGAGATTTTCACATCTTCTGGGTAAGGCTCCTGTCATTTTCATTCTTTACAACAGGTCCTTATTATTGCAGATTAATGCCCTCAAATGAAATGTGGACTCAGCTGGCTTAATCAACCTCCTGGGGCATGACCCTTGCTTCTTCCTTTGTTTGTCTTAGCTCCTTTTGATCTGTTAATCTCTCATTGATGTTTTGATTCAAAGAATGTTTGTCCTCTAAATTCTCTGAGGATACAGGGAGGGTTTTGGTTTCAAGTTTTCTTTTTTGCAATTCCCGTGCATGTGACCCTCTCTTTCTCTCATGTCCAATCCTAAGAGCAGAGCTGTCACATGCAGCTGCCCAGCTTGTCTAGTATACAATTTTAGGGGTCACCTTTTACATAAATACAATGCACATCTTGCAAAACCATTATATATCAGGCCTAACCTGTTGTCTAGGATCTTCAATTTGCTGAAGAATAGTGTGTTTTGACTCTTCTCAATGGCAATCCAAAGTTAACCCAGAACAGAATGATTCATGTCAGTTTGTATCCTATTTCTGGTCATTGTGGGGAGCCAGAGGCAAGAGTCAGAGCAACCAGTAAACTGAGGCAAATGTCATTCTGAACAGTTGTGTCAAAGTACTGAGGTTAAGGCTTCAAACTGTTCAACATGTCTATGTTCTCTTTTTCTAAGCACACACCTATTCCATGTTGTTCATACCCCAAAGCAGTTAGATATGGCCATATGACAAGAGGATGTGGGCTCAGTCCTATGTGTCCTTTCCCAGATGAAGTAGGTAGGAATGAGAAAAGCTTCTACTTTAGAATAATGGCTGTATTTGGTCTCTGGCCTGAGTTTCTGCACGTAGCTCTGAGGAACAGCGAGATAGCTCAGGGGAGTAAAGGCATTGCCCCCAAGCCTGAAAACCTTGAGTTCGATCCTCAGAACTCATATGTCTGAAGAAGAGACATAACTCCAACAAGTTATCTTCTAACCACCACATGCATGCAGTGCCCCCACACTAACTACATATATGAATACATACATGCATGCATGTAAAACCTTGGAATTGTCTCACTTAAGGGCCTGTCTCTTCTCTGATAATGAGGTAACCAGGAGGAGAGGACCCTGCATGGATGGCTCTGGGACAGGTGCAGTTTGACCAAACTAAGGGGTTGGCGTTCGTAGGGAGGGGACAGGAAGCAAGAGACTGTGCTGGTCTCCAATAGCCAATAAGCTCATCACTCATGTCAGAGCCTCCATCAACATCCCTAAGGACAGTACTCAGGAACCCTCTACTTGGAGAGTGACATGAAAGACACACCCCTACTCCCCACCCTGCCCTCACCTCTGTATCCCTTTCTTTGCCCGTTCCTACATCATGGATGAGTGCTAGGCAATGAAGCCCCTTCCTGAATTCTGTGACAGGTTCCAGTGACTTGCCAAACCTGAAGGAGGCATGGAAACCCCTGACTTATAGCCAGGCAGTGAGAAGTGTGGGTGGCAAGCCACAACTCTCACATGGAGTCTGAAGCGAGGTCAGCTGTCTGGGTTGTCCTGTGGGCTTGTGCTAGGGACTTGAAAAAGATACCACATTTGCCCATTGTCCACCTTCAGGATGAATGCCCATGACTAAAGCCTAGAAGAAGGTGAAACCAGAAGCTCTAGGGGCCTGCGACCATAAATTATTCATAGATGACAGTTACCTACCAGGAACATTTGCCTTGGATTTTTATGTGAGGAAGAAATTCTTTTTATTGGGTTAAATTATTCAGCTTGAGGATTTGCTTGCTATAGAAATGTTTCAGAATAAAATGTAGAACGAGTTAATCAAACCAATGTGTGGCATGGCTAGGCAGCTAGCCAAGCAGTAGTAAGCTTTCAGGTCCTTGAGGATGAGCTCCTCATTCATGGTGAGCCTTGGATTTCACCTCCTGTATCCTTGGTAACACAGTAATTTTAAGAAAGAGAAAGTAGCACAGTTGCCTTCATTAGTATTTGCAATACCACGCAAAAGGAGGGAACTAGCGCCACAACTCCCCTTCTTAAGGTTTAAAGTACTGTCAGGAAGGGAGGAAGGGGAAGGTAGCAGGCTTCCGTGAGACCCATTACATGAAGGATATTTTGTCCTGTTCACACATGGCTGTTTTAGCTTGGCATAGCAATGCATACATGTAGTCCCAGCAGTCAGGTGGCTGAGGCAGGAAGATAGTTACAAGTTTGGGTTCAGTCTGGTACAGAAAACTCCAAACTAGCCTTCCTTTCTTTTCTATCTGGACGACTGCATAATTTTTAGTTAAAAAGAAAATGAGATCTGAGTTTGTACCCCTGGCCCTGGAAGAAGATGTGATGGTCTAAGCCATTCAGAAATTGCAAGGATATAAAGACATACTATTGTCACCTCCATTAAGAGTTAATCCGCCAGGCGGTGCTGGCGCACGCCTTTAATCCCAGCACTCGGGAGGCAGAGCCAGGCGGATCTTGTGAGTTCAAGGCCAGCCTGGGCTACCAAGTGAGTTCCAGGAAAGGCGCAAAGCTACACAGAGAAACCCTGTCTCGAAAAACCAAAAAAACAAAAAACAAAAAAAAAAAAAAAAAGAGTTAATCCAATGGGCTTGTCAATTACCTGGAGGGGGACCCTCCTTAAAAAGTTAGAACTTGAAGAAACATGATCCACATAAGGACATCTTATGAATATGGGAAGAATAACTACTGCCGTGATGAGCTATGCACTTGTAGACTCCAGAAGCACATCTCAGTGCAAGCAGACCCCACTGTGCCTGCACTGTTTCTGAATTCTAAATAAGAAGGAATAGCTTTGTATTTTCTCTCTCTCTACCTCCCCCTTTTCAGACATGAGTCAAATCCTAAAGCTGCTTGCCCTGATACTTTGGACACAGTCGCTTACCTTCTAAAGAACGCCCTCCTCTCTGTCATCGCAAGCAGCTGCTCACAGACACCCATTGCTGAAACTATTTAGTCTGCTGACCTGTCTCAGAAAGCACAAATTTCTCTCTCTCTCTCCCTCCTCCAGAGATTTCTAGCTTTCCAGCCTTGTGCCTTTCTCCACTTCTAATAAAATTATCCTATAGTTTCCATCTGAACCCATTTGAAATTCTTTTATCTGCAACACTAAGAACCAGAAAAGGGAATTCCATATTTCCCAGTAGCATCATGACCCCCTCCTGCTGTTGTTACTCACGAACAACAATTCTTCAAGAGTCATCATAATCCCTTTGGAGGGTACACTCTCAGAGCCCTCCCAGCAAACCCATCTGTTAAAGGTTTCACACCATCTCCCTGTACTGCCACACTGAAAGCCAGCCAAACTCCCAGCACACAAACTTCAGGGAGACACATTTAAACCATATTCAAAGTATACATGATAGTGTTTGCATTATTTTAATTGAATCAATGTTCTCTATTAAATATAATGAACTGTGAGTCTGAGCCATGATATCCCTTAGAATTCCTGATAAATATGGCATATTTGCTAAGTCATATCATTCAAGTTTGGTCATGACGAGACACCAGATGTACCAAAGTGAACAGACATACTGCAGAATAACTAGTCTGTCATCTTTGAAAGGCATGAACTCCAAGGATGGTGGGGCTGTTTCAAGAAGAAAGAAATGTAAAGCAGAAAAAAGAAGGGTGGTTCCTATTGTTACAATCTTGTAATTCCAAGGCAGATCCTTTTGTTGTAAGGGACATTACTGGGTGGAACTAGGGAACCTGGCAGGGGATAAGCCCAGAAAACAAAGAGGAACTATGCTAAAATTCCTGGTAGAGGTTAGTTTAGCTATCAGACTCATAGGTATCAGTTAACTGAAGTTGACTGAGCAGAACATTAAAAACAAACAAACAAAAAACTACCAAGGGAAGATCTGTGAGATAATGTTTTTTTTTTTGTTTGTTTGTTTGTTTTTTTTTTTGTTTTTTCAAGACAGGGTTTCTCTGTGTAGCTTTGCGCCTTTCCTGGAGCTCACTTGGTAGCCCAGGCTGGCCTCGAACTCACAGAGATCTATCTGCCTGGCTCTGCCTCCCGAGTGCTGGGATTAAAGGCATGCGCCACCAACGCCCGGCTGATAATGTTCTTTAATTGTGAGCCTAAGAGCTTCATAGGGAGCCATGGAGAATCTCCATGCTTCAGGGGAGGTGTCCTAGTATTTGTGTATCTTCACATGCCATGGCCCATGGTGGAGGTGGAGGTCAAAGGACAATACACCTTGTAGATTTAGGGGATTGAACTCAGGTCCATTGGCTTGCCAGCATGCACCTTTATCCACTGAGCCACCTCGCTGGTCTTATTTCTTCCTTTAGAATATGTTTATTCAGATCATTTACTTGATTTTAAATTGAGTTGTTTGTTCTTTCACTGTTAAGATGTTTGAATTCCATAGATATTTTATTATCTCCTGTTCAGATGCAGAGCTTACACTGTTCCCTCCCAATCTGTGTTTTGTCTCAGCTATGGTAGTTGTTTCCTTGGCTGTACAGAAGCACTTTAGTTTGATGTAATCTTGCTTGTCTATTTTGGGGTTTGATGCCCTTGCTTTTTGGGTCTGATCCAGGAAATCCCATACCGATGTCCTGAAGCATCTTTGCTGTGTTTATTTGTCTCATTTCATGGTTTCAGGTCTTACATTTATTTGAGTCTTTGATCCACTTTGAATTGATTTTTGTTACTGAGAGATTGGTGTCCCATTTCCTTGCTCTGTATAAGTATAGCTAGAATTCCCAGCTGTGCTTATTTTTAAAACCCAGACTTTAGCCACTGAGATAAAGGTGGGAGAGCACTAAGCACATCTCAGCACATCTGGTGTTCACGCTGACAGAAGTGTGAAGTCAGATTGTCAGAGCCCTGGCAGATGTAGTAGAATTTGTATTATCTGTCTCATTGCATTACACTGGAGTTTTGTAAACATTTCTGTCATACATACAGACCAAAAATATTATATTATTGCATGTTATTCATAAATGTTTGTCCTGTATTTTAGTTTATGTGCATAGCACATATTTTATTAATTTATTTTGACAATTAGAACTATTAAACATTATCAATCATTTAAAAAATATTACAAATATATTTAGTCATGAAAAGTGAAAGACAAATATTGCAATGTATGGTTGTAAACACAGTGAACTCTGTGAATAGAACACAGAATTATCTGTTAAGGAAACAAATATGTTTCCTGCCATCTGTGTGGATAAATGGAAGAATTATAAAGTGAAATTACTGAAAGAGAAATGAAAATCAAAGATCCTCGTAGGGACTGGGGAGAGAAATAAAATTTTCAGCTGTATAAGTGCTTCCTTCAAAATGGAGAGATTTTTTAAGTATGTACCTCACAATTCTGCTTGAACTAAAATTAATATTATCAATTCCATGTTGTTTATAATATAGCTATGGGCATGCATTACCAGGACACAAAATAAGAAACTTATTTAGCAACTTGCTAGTTGCCTGCATGCTATAAATACCACAACCTCCATCCAGTTGTGTTGGTATGTTCATGCCATGACAACCCATTTGATACTAAAGCATGTGTTTGTTTACATGCACCATGGTGGCCACACACACACACACACACACACACACACACACACACGCACACACTCATAACAGCCCAAATTATATCAATGCGTATGTACTACTGCAGTCCACTATCACTGGAATGCCCCCCATGGATCAATGGGCATGCAGTGTGATGTGACCATCATTCCACTGATAGCTGTTCAGGACCATGCAGGACCAGAGAGCATCAGCCTGACATATCCTGACAGTCTCCCATCTGCTGCAATAGCCCAGAGTATATCAGAAGACGTCTATAATGACAACCATCTGTGCTGGTCCTGGATCTAGGAGCCCAGATGCTCTATGACAATCATCTCCATGCACTGTAACTGCTCAGTATCTGCTAAGACAACCTTACATGAACCATAGCAGATAGATTACTATGAACAGAGAGGTATTTTATATTACTCTGCATCTACCCAGCATCCCAGTAGATACTAAACATCTTAGCAGGCCAGAATGCAAAGGCCCAGAGTGTGTCAGTTTGCTTGTATTCTCACAGTCTAGAACCCTGCATACTCCTTCACAGCCATTAAATACTGAATTCTATAACAAACTAACTTAAGCCATTCTGTGTGCACAATGACAAATATGAACAGTGACTGCCCAGTATGTGGAAGCTTGCTTGTACCAGGACAGTCTGTGTGTACATCTTATCTGTCTCAAGCCCTTTCTTCTAGGGATGCTGTGAAGTGTGGTGTACGTATGCATGTGTATCCCCTCACCTTGGTCTCAGAGACATTTATGTCAGTGCACTGTGGTATGTTTTGGCTGCTTGCTTTCTGCTCCCATTTCCTTCAAGTAGTTATGTCTTGTGACCACCATTCTCCTTCCTCACTGCAGAAGGCTGCAACATCCTACTGGCCAGCAATGACTTAAATTCTAAAAATGCAAACAACTACCAAAAAAACCATAAACCCACGAAGATGAAATACGAATAAGTAAATAAGCAAAGTCACTTTAGGAAGTAGCAGATTTTACAGTTTAGCATCTTTTCCTCTCCTCTGGCTATTCACAGTCATTACACACACACACACACACACACACACACACACACACACACACACTCACACACAAATAAATAAATAGTGAAAAGTAAACAAAACCTCCTGGTAGAGAATCAGCTTGGGCTCACTGTCCTCAGCTCCCATAATTCAAGTCTATTTCCCAGCTCCTTTGTATGTTCCACCTTTCTGTCATCCAGGAATAAAGCCCTGAGATCCCTGTCCTCTGTCCTTCACAGACGAGAGTCCTCATGGTTTCCACTCATTCTTGTCTTCATTACCTATTGTGTCTGGATGTCTGACAGTCAGAAAAATGGCATGTCAGAAAAAAAAATATCTCATGTTAAATATATGGCCACATGTGTGCTGTTTTAAAAGTATGTTAGTCTAGCATAATTCTTTATAATGTTGGAGGGGTGTTGCAATAGAGTCCCCTGTAGCCCAAGCTGGCCTCAAAATTGGTATGTAGATAAGGCTGGTTATGAACTACTTGTTCTCCTGAATGGCCAGCATACTATCTTCTAATAAGGGGAACATATCTCAGCTCCCAGGTTCAAATGGGAAATTTTCTTTACCCAAACCAAGTGATAGTCTAAGGACAGATATGATTTTCAGTCATTTCTTACTTTTTACTTTTTTTTACACTTTTGAAATAGCTCAGACAGGGCTTGAACTCAGTCCTCAGCCTCCACTTCCTGCGTGCTGAGAGGGCAGCTTGTGTCACCCATGTGGCTACTGGCTTTATTATTATTATTTACCATTGACACTGGGAACTGAACCTGGCAGTGTTATTTCTAGCACTGACACCACTCAGTACCTCACTAGCTGGTTTGATTTTGCTTTGTTTTGTTTTTCAATTTATTTTGAGACATGGTCTCACTAAATGATCCAGGTTGGTCTTAAAGTCACTCTATGGCTCAGGCAGGCCTGGAATTTACCGTCTTCCTTCAACTTCCCAAGAAACTGTAATTACAGGCATGGTGCCATCATGCCCAGCTTTTATTAAATTTTAATAAGAGGAAACTGAGTAGTCATGCCTACTCCAAATCTTTAGGGTTAGGTTTTTTTTTTCCCTAAACTTTCTACCCTTTAGAAGACATTATTATTTACCAGTATTTTGTATAAACATCATTTTCTTAATTGTAATGAAAGAAAACTCTGCATATTATAATCAAGGGTTCATATTTTAATGAGGTCCAGACCCTACGAGGACTTTCAACTTTCTGAATTTGCAACCCATCACATTACCTGCTTAAATGGAGGTCATAAACTACTTTGGAACCAAGAATCATTTTGAATTCTTGGTCTGCCTACCTCCACCTCCTGATTGCTGGAATTACAGGCATGTGCTACTAGAGGTCAAATCTGGGGCTTCCTGTATGCCGGGCAAGCATTCTGCTCACTGAGCTACAGCCCCAGCCTGGTTTCTACATTTGTAACAAAGAAATTGATAGTATCCATCTCAGAGCATGGTAAGCGTGAAATGAGATAGCTCATTGTCTTCAGTATTTACCTGTTACATGCTAGTTACTGTGCCTGGGGATGTGCGGATGAGCAAAGTAAGAGAGATTCCTACCATCAAGAAACTGGTGGTTCTAGCAAATAGCAGTGGTCACAGCACAGCACAGTGTGATTGAGATGTGGGGCAGGTTAAGAGAGACTGAGATCTGGAGTGAATGTGAGGGAGCAGTCTCTGAGAAAATGACATTTCAGCAATCAGAAAGCTGCACCAAGTTGAATCAGGCAACATCTGGAGAAGGTACAGCTAGTACAATAATACTGACAGGACTTTTCAGTTTGTTCAAGGAATGACAAGGAGGCCAGTGTGTGGCTGGAACTGAATGAGTAGGAAGACCAAAGATACAATCAGAGGGTGGCTGATGCCCAGGTCACCTGGGATACTATTGGTCATGGAAAGAATCATAGCTTTACTTGCAATGGGATGAAATAGCACAAGGGTAGTTTTGAGCAGAGGAGGGCATGATCTCATTTCAATTCCAGAAGATTTTCTGTCTTGGCTAGAATTAAGAATAAGTAGTAGAGATAAGCAGGTGGTACCAGGGAGATCATTTAGAAAAATGTCCAGGTAGGCAATAGTCATAAAAGCTAATGTGAAAGAAGAGACTGTTCCTGTTCTAGAAGTATATAGAATGTGGATACTGTAGGATTTATTTGTAGATTAGTGTGAAATGTGAGAGAGGATCATTTTTGACTGCAGTGTTTTTTTATTTGAGCTGCAAATGGGAAGGGTACCAGTGGCTGAGATGTTCTTTGTACATGTGGAGCAGGTGGGGCTGTACAGGAAGCTCTAGCTTGGGCACGGTAAATTTCAGATGCTAATTTATCATCTGAGTACAGATATTTTAAAATTAAATGAGTCAGGAGTTCTGGCAAGTGGTCTGAGCTAGAGACATAAAATTTAGAATTGTTCTTCTATGGATGGCATTTAAAGCCACAAAAGAGGTCTTAAAGGAACTGAGCATAAACAGAGAAAAGAAGTCCAAAATCTATAGGCTGAGAGCCCCCCCACCCGCCCCAGCTCAGAAATCAGGAGAGAAGAAAGATACTGAGGGATGTCAGTGGGGACAGGGAGAAACTAGGAGAGAAGAAATGGCTATTGGAAGCCAAGTCTTCAATACTACTGATTAGCCAAGTAACATGAGGGTGTAGAATTAAATATTGGCTCAAAGGAATTTAAATATAGGATTCAGTATTGGGTTAGTTATTGGAGTTCACAATTCTAAGGTCATTATTGGTCTGAAAAAGAGTAGTTTTGGTGGTGTGGTTGGGCAATGTCTGACTGAGTCTGAAACACAATGGAAAGGAGAAAACCACCTGCATGCAGCAAGTATACATTCAGGAAGTTTCATGCAGGGAGCAGAAAGTGCACAGTAACTGGAGACAGAAGTTGGCTTATGTAAGCTTTTGTTTTTCATTTTAGTAGGAAAGCAGTGTAGTATGTTCAGAGGCTGATGAAGACACTTCAGTGGAGAGAGAAGCTGCTCTTTCAAGATAGAGAGGTAAGAATTACTAGATTATTGTCCTTAAAGACAGCAAGGGGAGGGACCAAGCACATGAGAGGTGCCCTAAGACCCCTGGGCCAGCCTCCCCACAGCAGATTATTAGCACCTCTTCCCCATTCACAGCCAGCAATATTATAGGAGTAGCTTGGAACAGGCCAAGCTGGTACCAGTTACACCATCTAAATCATCAAAGATGTTAATCTGAACTTTTCTTTTTTTTTTTTTAACCCCAGGAAAGAAGAGTATGAAATACTTAGAAGTAGTCACAGAACGCAGATTCTGGTCAATGGAGATATGGAGATAACATGCTTGCCCCAGAGTCTATCAAGTGATTGATAGCCATGTTTACCTTCTTATTCAGTCATATTACATTGTCTCTAGCTGCACCAGTTTACCCAGGTGGAAAATCATAACATTATGTCTTTCAAAGAAGGAAGATAAACTTTTGTGACTGGATTAAGTCTTCAGACTCATCAGTTCACTTATTAATCTAGCTAGCAAATAGTTTAATAACATTTATTAAGCACATACCAAATGAAATAAATATAATAAAATAAATAAATATTTAGAAATGATAACCAAAATATTTTAGTGGGCATTATAAAAGATCAATGATTAATCCTAGTGAAATGTATTAAGTTTATGTACCTTTAATTTAAAAATGATTGGGTTTTTGTTTTGTTTTGGAGGAAGTCTTGCTGCTTAGCCCAAGCTGGCCTGAAACTTGTGATTCTCCTGCCTCAGCCTCCCAAGTACTGGAATTATGGGTATTCACCATCACACTCAGCTATACATGATCATTTTTAAAACAAATATGTGCTTATGGCATAAATATATAAAATAAATCAATAGTCAAAAATTATAGAAGAACGAAGTCTGCTCTATACATATACAAGTTCACATAACTGTGGATTTTAAGCCTAGAACTAGCATCACTTATTAACATGATCTCTCCTACCCACAGTTCACTAAAAACCAAGTTCTTTCTAGTTTGAAACTAGGAGCTATGTAAGAAGACTGGGAGACAAAATAAAATTTCCTAACAACTGGTTTCTAACTTTTAATCTTATTGACTGTCTCTAGTCTCAGAAAATACTATGAATCCTTTTTGTTTTGGGGGGTTTTCTTAGTTTTTTGTTTGTTTTTGTTTTTGTTTGTCTGTTTTGTTTTTCTCACAAATATTTGGTTCTTACGTGTCACTGATATCTGTCTTGAAGGAAGAGGCTCTATTTCCTCTGCTCTCATATTGAGTTTCTAGGACTATAGCCTTTCTTGGCCTCTCATGTCTGCACAGTACCCTAGGTAATTATATCTACACATAATTACAGTTTCAAGTGTTGTCTATGTGTAGACAAATAGCAGCTTTTCTGCCACTCAATACAATGTCTACATTCTGGATCGTTACATCTGTCCACAAGTATTGCCCTTAGGATGTCTCACAGGAGTCTCAAAATCCATCATGTTCATGCCAGGCATGGTGGCACATGCCTGTAATACAAGCCCTTAGGAGACAGAAACAGGAGGATCAAGAGTTCAAGGTCATCCTCAGCTACCTAGTGAGTTTTTATATTTTATATTTACTTTGTATAAACCAAGGAATTACCCAAATTCCTCCTGCTCTCCCTGCTCAGGAATCTATTCTGCCAAGTTTTCTCGTGGTCATTGGGCCTACCACTTCATAGTTAATTGTTTATTTATTTGTGTCTGGGGGGTTGCTTCTGTGCATTGTCACAGCAGTACTGTAGAGGTCAGAGGAAAACCTATGAGAGTCAGCAGAGTTTCCTTTTATCATATGGATTGTGGGAATTAAATTCAGGTTGCCTGACCTGTTTGCCAAACATCTTTTTGCCCCCTGAGCCATCTTGCATGCCCAGCAATTATAATTTTTAGAAGAGTTATTGTGATGGTTTGAATGAGAATGTCTCTCATAGGCCCATATGTTTGAATGTTTGGTCACAAGCTGGTGGAACTTTTTGGGAAGGATTAGAAGGTGTGGCCTTGGTGGAGGAGGTGTGTCATTAGGGGTGGGCCATTCCCATGCTCTCTCTTTCTCTGCCTGGTGCTTGTGAACCGATGTAAGCTCTTAGCTACTGCTCCAGTGCCATGCCTCCCTGCCTGTTGCCATGTTCCCTGCTATGATGATCATGGATGGACTCACCCTCTGAAACTGTAAGCAAGTACCCAATAAACTCTTTTTTTCAATAAGTTGTCTTAGTCATGGTATTTATTATAGCAACAGAAAAGTAACTAAGACAGTTATTGTTGAATAGTTTTCTGGTCTGAACTTTTAATTCCTTTGTCTTTTCATTGAGATATGTTTAGATGATTTTCTTTATTGAAATTCAACAGCTGTGCTGAGATGGCTCTGTTGGTAAAATGCATGCCACACTCACAAACATGAGAATCAGCACCCACATAAGAAGCAGAAGATGGCAGTATGCACCTGTAACCACAATGCCGTGGCTGGGGAAGAGACAATCAGAGCCCTGCATTGTGTTGACCAGCCAGCCTAGCTAAATCACGAGCCCCAGATTCAATGAGAGACCTTGTTTCAAAGAAAGGTGGAGACTCATCAAGGAGGATACAGACTTCACCTCTGGCCTCTTCATGCACCTGCATACTTGTGCTCAAGCATATACACGTGTGTACATGTACACACCACATGAAAACATTTGTATACCACAGGAGAGCAAGAATTCAACAACTGTGTCTTTACTATTAACATACAATAATGTTGATAGAAATAAGAGTGCACATACAAAGATACTATAGATAACAATGAAAATAGAACTGGTATATTTTTACTAATAAGAGGATAGCTATATTCATGCTAATGCATCCATTCAATGGAATGTACTAGAGCCCAATAAGAATTTTCCAGGAAATCAGAACAGTCTGTTTCTAAGAGCTGCATCTTAGTACTTGCACAAATTTATATTCTCATTTTTCAGCAAGCTGCACAGACGTTCTCTGACTTAATTACTCCAAGAAAATGATTTCATGCTCATGGATGTCACACACAACTCTAGTGGATTTCAGAAGCTCTGCAAACATTATCTCAATTAAACTGTACATGGTCTCACAAACCTCAACTCCAACCCTTTTGTGACTGTTGCTCCTACATCTTTGCTGAGTTTTATTGACTGCAGTAATCTCCAGTTCTTTTCTTACTGGATTTCAGCAACTGCAGGTCAGCTCCTCCTGATCCTCTGCAGAGCTGGCATTCCCACCTGTGCTTTGTACACAACTGCCTCTGATTTGAGTGCTCCTTGTTCTACACTTTTAAATAAAGATTTCCATGCTCCTGTTCCCAGTCATACTGTGCAGCAGTACAAATGCAGGAGTCATACATGGAATTCTGACTTCACAGGCTTCCAGCTTGCATTCATGGGAATGGAGGAGAAACAGTGTGCCCTTCCTGCAGAAGGGGATGCCAGGAAATCATGTCAGAATTCGCAGCTTCACAGATGGAACAGCAACGACTGTTCACAAGATTGACACCCAGGCTCTGCTGGAGTAGTGACAGGAACTGTGAGTGAGGGCCTTACCTGCCCAGGCTTCTCCCTGGGTTGATCTGAGGAACAGATGAAGGGCCGCTCTTAAGGACTACTCAGACCCCTACACAGGCCAACCAGAGTCTGCAGGGAGCTTGCAGGCCCTTCTTGCTATGAGCTTATCTTAGGGGAATGAATGGAAACTGGGTGGCTGACATTCCTAATAAGAGGGAACCCCTTTCACCGGGATGGTTAAGACTCTGGAATATAAATTACAATGTAGTTGGCAGTTCTGTGTCAGAGTAATACAGTAACTGTATCAGTTGAATACTGATAAAAAATAAATGTTAACTCTGGCAAAAGAAAGAAAGAAGATGACACCTTATATCTCAATGTTTAGCTTGTTGATTTAATGTCTGGGGGAGACTTGTCCCTCTTCAGGCTGAGGAGAGACTTTATTCTCATGGTTACAGACCTTATGGTGGCTGCTTTTCTCATCTCTGTGACAGAGTACCTGTCAGAAGCAACTTAAGGGACAGAAGATTTACTGTGGCTCACAGTTATCACTCCTCCTGGCAGGGGACCTATGGAGCAGTTCATGGCGCCAGGAGCATAAAGTGACAGCTCCTCTGTGGACCAGGAAGCAGAGAGTTCCAATCAGAAGCAGGACTGGGCTATAACCTTCAAAGACTGGCCCATGGTGCCCCACCTGCAAAAGTCATAACTCTAGCCCCAAAGGTTCCCAAAACAGCACTACCCACTCAGGGACCAGCTGTTCTCACACAGGTCTTAAAGTGGGATGCAGCTTAGTTGGTAGAGCTCTTGTCTAGCATGCACAAAGCCCCTGGGTTCTGTCCTCAGCACTTCATCAGTTAGGCATGGGAGTGCACACCTGTAAACCCAACACTTGGGAGGTGGAGGCAGAAGTATCTGAAGTGCAAGGCCATCCTGGGCTATATGAGACTTTGTGTCAAAAAGAATAAAGAAAAGAAAAGAAAAAAATAAATTAAACACAGTCCTATCTCATGTGGGTAGCATGGGTATATTCTATTCATCCGTGTTTCCCAGAGTCTAGTATAGCCTTTGGCACATAGGTATTGAATATACATTTATTGAATGGGCAATATAATGACCATTTCTTTGCCACATCGCCCATGTCCTAGTCTCTTAATGCAATTTTGCCTGTGAGTGTGTCTACTTCTGCACAGAGACAGATGCATCCTTCCCTGAGTAGAACAGTTCCCAAGCAGAGTAGTCCAATTTAGCCATCTGATTCTCCAAACATCCAGGGCATCAGCTTCCTCCTGTCTGCCCTAATAAGGCTTTTCCTTACCCATCTATTCATGGCCACAGCAAACCATTTTATCAGACCTCCCAGCCACACATTATCCCAATCTTCCTTCTCAAAATGCCCCCATGCAAACTTAATTTTCTAAAATATATATCTCTAGCCTAGACCTCTCTAAACTGAGTCCCATATATCAATTTGTTTAAGAACCACCTCAAGTTCAAAATGTTCAAAACTGAGTTTCTAACTCTTCCCCAGACAAGTCCCTTGTGCTCTCCTTGTCATAGTGGTTAATTACCTGGATTAACTGAGTTATCTTTGTTCTCTTTTTCTTCCATTGATTTCAAAGTTCTGCACCCTATTTTAAGCTTTCCACTGGTTTACTTAATTTAAATGAGTATTTGAACCTCTTTATCTCTTAGCAATGTTAAGAATTAAATAGCAATTATGCTTCTGTCCTCTGGATGATATAATAATAATAATAATAATAATAATAATAATAATAATAATAGTAATAATAATAGCACTAATTGTGATAATGACAGTGATGATAGATCCTGCTTGTTAAGCATTCACTGTTAAACACTGTTCTAAATCCTTATGTGTCCTGATCTATATATTTTTCAAAACAGTCTTATGAAGCCTGTGCTATTATTAATCTCATTATTACTGAGGAGGAAAACAAGGCACAAGAGGCTAACCAGCTTGCCCTTCATTAGAATAGCTAGGACATGACAGAAGCAGCAGGTCCGCCTGGGAACCTGCGCTCCAATTTACTCCCACATCCGGTGTTAACTTTTTTCTTACATTATGTCCTTTCTACTTCAAGAATCCTTTCTTAACCATTTGCATGAACTTCCAGACCATAGTAAGAACTACTATTTAAACTGAATTTCCCCTAGTATTATTGATTGCCACTATTTCACGTTTATCAAATTTTTGCTGTTTTGAGATCTTCATGCAAATGCAATTTTCATTGGACTGCTTTGATGATTTCTATTTTTTTAGGAAGAAAATATGGGTGTGATACTTTCTGAGTGTTTTCACATCTAAAAAGTATGACTCTATTGCTGTCATGAATGAACAAAATTTGATTGTATATGGTAATGTGAAATTACCATTTATTTCCCTCTATAAACCCACTAATATCACTCCACTGGGAGGGTATTGCCAGTATCACAAATGAAGACATTGGTGCCAGTCTCATTATTTTTTTAAGTGATGTATAAACACTCGGATTTCATCTTTTCTTTCTAAAATGTCATCAGGATGTGCATGTGTGTACACATTTTTCAATAACCTTGCTTAATATTTGCTTTTTCAGTTCAGAAAAAAATTCTTCCAATTCAATTTCTATTGATATTTTCCTTCCATAGCTCTTTGTTTTATTTGCTCCATGTTTCTTCCCCTTTGAAGAGCTAGGCTTCCTGCTCCCTGATCCTACTGTAGGCAAGGCTTCTGCAAAAGCTTGTGTAAACTTGGCATCTTATCAGTCTAGAGAAACAGCAGCTTCTTTTTATTTTTCCCTAAACGTTCATAGGTGGACAGAGGCTGCAGATCAGTTCATCGACTGCTTACCTAACGTGCACAAAACCTTAGGTCCAATCTATAGCAGAGCATAAGGCCATGGTTCTCAACCTTCCTAATACTGCAACCCTTTAACACAGTTCCTCGTGTTGTGATGACCCCCAGCCATAAAATTACTTTCATTGCTATTTTATAACTATAATTTTGCTATTGCTATGAATTGTAGCCCGGCAGTGGTGGCACACATCTTTAATCCCAGCACTTGGGAGGCAGAGACAGGTGGATCTCTGAGTTTGAGGCCAGCCTGATCTACAGAGTGTGTTCCAGAACAGCCTGGCTATACAGAGAAACCCTGTTTCAAAAAAACAAAACAACAACAACAAAAAAGAAACATAATGTAAATATTTTTGGAAACAGAGGTTTGCCAAAGGGTCACAACCCTCATGTTGAGAACCTCTGGCCTAAGGTCTGGTGTGTTAGCACAGTCCTATAATTCCAGTACTGGGGAAGTGCAGGTAGGATGATCAGGAGTTCAAGGTCAGCCTTGGATACACAGAAAATTTGAAACCAACCTGGGCTACACAAGACCAGTCTCAAAGTAAATAAAAGATCGTAGGTGAGATCTGGGCAGGCCCTCCCATGCATGGCCAGTGGGTAAGTAGAGCTTCAACACTGGTAACTCTCTAGCCCCACAGAGGATAGAATTGTCTGTGAAGTTGCAGTAGATGGACAAGTTAATCCCTTGCCAGGCTATAAATGAGAGAGGGTCAGAAACGTGCGTGCAGAGTAGGTCCCTTACAGAGGCAGGCAATTGTATATGTAGATTTGACTTCCAGCTTTGGCTGGTTCTGGGAAAACAGAGTAACTATAGGCAGATGGCACAGACCTGAGTGAGAAGCCAAGAGATGCCACCTGACCACCTTCTGCCTGTGACCAGCAGCTGATGGCAGACAGTGGGCATGAGGTTCCTTTGGCATCTCCCCCTCTGTGTGCACATGATGTTGCAGGTACTCCAGTTTGAAACCTCTCTGTTTTCCAAAGATAATAACTGAGCTTTGATTTTCCTTCAGTCTTTGTTGGACTGCTCCAGTAGTAAACAGAACCTGTTTCTCCCTTCTTAGAATTGTACATAGTTTTTTGTTGTTGTTGTTTTTTTTGGGGAGGGGGTTGTTTTGTTTTGGTTTGGTTTGGTTTTGGTTTTTCAAGACGGGGTTTCTCTGTGTAGCTTTGCAGCCTGTCCTGGAACTCACTCTGTAGCCCAGGCTGGCCTCGAACTCACAGAGAGCCGCCTGGTTCTGCCTCCCGAGTGCTGGGATTAAAGGAGTGTGCCACCACCGCCCGGCTTTGTACATACTTAATTTTTCCTAAACTCAAATTTGTAGTAATTGAAGTACATTAACTCATCATAATAACTGACTGTGGGGACTGGAGAGATGGCTCAGTGCTTAACAGTGCTTAGTGATCTTGCAGAAGATTTGGGTTCAGTTTCTATTACCCAAAAGGTGGCTCCTGTTCCTGGGGTTCCTATGACTTTTGGCCTCCTTGGGCACCAGGCACACAGACGGTACACATACATACATGCACGCAAATACTCATACAAATAAAATAAAAATAAATAAGCCTTTAAAAAATAATTGATTATTGTCTTAATTCCCCACCCTACCCCAATCTCATGGGCCACAGAATGCTCATGTGATTCTGACCAGCTGGGCCTCACCACCTATAGTTCTTTTCCTTAAACAATAAGTCAGGTTGGAAGTGCTATGAAGAAAAGAAGAAAAAAAAAAAAGCAAAAAGCCATTCTCTTCTGAGTTGTATAGGAAAGGATGTTCAAAGCAGAGCGGTGAGCAGGAATAAGACAGTGGTACAAGAAGCATGATAGAATCTGGAACGTCCTGAATTTATGAAGCATCTGATGTGTCTGCAAGAGACGAAGCTCTGAGAGCTGGGCAGCAGCCAGACCATGAGGTGTTTTAATGCCATGACAAAGACTTTGATCGTTATCCAGAAGGCAATCGGAACTTGAAGGCTTTTAAGGAAGGAGCAATAAGATTTAGACATGTGTTTTAAGCAGATCATTCTAGCAGCAGTGTGGGAAATGAGAGGGGGAGGGGAAATGGAGTGAGGGAACCCATTAGGAAGCTATTAAAGAGGTTTGGGTGAGAATTTATGAGACAGGACTAGAGTCGTTAGCAATGTGGGGAGGAGTGGGAAGACTTGAAAGCTTCTCATCAAGTAAGAAAAAGTTGCTCTTTGATTCTAGGATGAGGTGAAGCCAGAACATAGAATGACTGCATGATGCTGTTACCTGAGGCAGGGAATATAGAGCGCAATTAGATGAAGAATGGAAGAAGACACAGTGTCTAATTTGTTCCCAAGATATTTGAGTGCATATGCTCAGGCATCACACATATATGCCAAAATGACTCAGTCAGAGCATATTGAACCATATCATATATAGGGGTATCAAAAGCATATATTTAGCTCACAGGGGAACAATTATTAAAACAAATATAATTCAGAGTTCTTTTTTAGTTATTTTTATTTATGTGTGTCAGGCTCCCTGAGTTTGTATGCATCACATATGTGCATGTGCTTAAGGAGACCACAGTGCATCAGATTCCCTGAAACTGGTGTTTCAGATAGTTGTGAGATGCCTAATGTGGGTTCTGTGAACCAAACCCTGGTCCTCTGCAAGAACAGTGTAAGCTTTTAATCACAGGACTATCTCTCTAGTCCCCCAAACTTGGGCTTCTTAATACTATATTGATGTATTAGAGAAAGACAGAAGACAGAAATCTAGAATCTCACGCATAAGAGCCAAAGTTAAACAGAATTATAAAGGAAACATGGAGTAAAGTGAAAGGTGGGAAAGGAAGATTTAAAGTATGAAAGTATAAAACAGTCGTTCTAGTAATGTCAAACAAGTTGGGGACTACTTGTTCTGCAGAGATCACTCAGCAGTTAAGAACATTGGCTGCTCTTGCAGAGGACCTGGATTCCCTTTCTGGCACCCACATGGAGGCTCACAGCCACCGGGGACTCCAGCCCCAAGGGATCTAATGCTCTCTTCTGGCCTCTGCAGGCATCAGGCATGAATGTGGCGTGCGAGCACACACACACACACACACACACACACACAGAGAGAGAGATAGAGAGACTCATGAACATAAAATAAAAATAAATAAATCTTAATAGTTTAATTAAAGGGCAAGATAGCCTCAGGATGTGGAAGCATTCCAGTTCCTTTCTTTAGAATTGCATTTGGCTTTGGTTAGTTGCTCTTTGAACTGGTTTTAGAGGAAGTACTCAAGATTGGAAGGAAGCCTCTGGGAAGAAAAGGTGTGATTTGTTATTGCTGGAAGTGAATAGCACCAAAGTCCTGAAAATGTGAGGAAAGGCTAAGCCAATCCTATCCCCACAGAGTGGGTAGAGGCAAATGAGGCATTGTCACAGGGAGCCCACCTGACTTCTGCAAAAGTATAGGTGGAAAGCTAGCATGGTAGCAAACTCCTGTGATCCCAGCACTATGGAGGTAGAGACAGCAAGACTGGTCATGCAAAGCCAGACTCACTTGCATAGCAGTGGAGGCCAGTGTGGACTACCTGAGACTCTGCCTTTAAACAAATGACAAGAACAGATGGAAAAATCTAAGGCAACTGAACAGGCTTGAGAAGGGTGACATTGCAGAGGAAGATGGTGCTGGATGCTGGAGTATCCTCTAGGTCAACTTGTAGGAATAGGGTCCTCAGTTTTCTAACTCCAGAAAGGCTAAATACAAGTTGTTCATGGCCAAATCCCTCCCCAGAAAGTGTGCATGTGAGAAGTTATATTTCTTCCTCACAACAACCTGAAGTTAGTCACCAGTCAGCCTCCTTGTTTCAGTTTAGGACATGTTCTAAGGGCCATTCCGACTTCCACACTCCCATAAGACTGTCTGGAGCCTCAGCATGATTGATCCCTACACTCAGCCTTTCCTTGGCAGATTCTGGTGTCCTTAGGGCTTCTTGAGTGTTATTCCCAGGGTAGATCATGAGTTCAAGGCCAGACTTGGAACAATCTTTTGTAAACCTTCTGCATGAGATCTAATCTACAGAGTTTGTTTCTGAGGCTCTCAGCCTAAGCAGCTAGGCTGGTGGGTGTTTTGTCAACTTGACACAAGGAGGTTCATCTGGGAAGAGGAAGCCTGAACTGAGAAAAAACACCTCCATCAAATTTGCCTGTAGGCAAGTCTGTAGGAGCATTTTCTTGATTTATGGATGATGTGGGAGGGCTCATCTGAGTGTGGGTGGTGCTACCCCTGAGCAGGTAGTCCTGGGTTGTATTAAAAAAAAAAAAAAAAGCAAGCTGAGTAAACTGAATAGCAAGATAGCAAGCTAGTAAGTAGTGTTCCTCCATGGCTTCTGCTTCAGTTCCTGGCTCCAAGTTCTTACTTGAATACCTGCTCTGACTTCCCTCCATGATAGACTGTGACGTGGACACATAAACCAAATAAACCCTTTCCTATTCTAGTTTCTTTTGATTATGGTCTTAGTCACAGCAATAAAAATCAAACTAATAGAGGGGCAAACACATAGGATATCATTTTATACACTCTCTTAGTCAAAAAGCCTTGAAATCATTGTTGTATCATCAGATTTAGATTTACCTACAAAAACTCAATGACATCATTTTCAGGACTGATCAAAAGGCTCCAAAATGAGAAGTTAATTGAGTCTGAACTCTTTCTCAGCAGTTAGAGATGGTGTCTCCATACCTACGTTCTCAGCCCCACAGGATAGTATGACTTGATGGGGACGCTGGTGCTTTAACCCATTTTCAGATGGCTTGGTTGCCTGGATCTCAACCCTTGGTGATCATCACGAGAGCAAGTCTCAGCATATTTGGAGTTCTATTTATGACTCTCTGCTTCTTGCCTCTAGCTATCTGGATGGTCTGAGTAGTTCTACAGTAGCTACCCTTCTCTTTGAATCAAAACCCAAAGGTTAATAAATGCCTCCGTATCTAACAGCTAAGATAAGGCTTCACTGAAATTAGAAATCTCTCCCAGATGCTGACACCTCTATCTGAGTTT
>CABHPH010157470.1:0-48744 GCA_902168325.1 Peromyscus nudipes | reverse complement strand
AACCCCAAAATGCACCCCCCATCAAGACATCTTTCATTACTCTCCCCTTCCATCCCACCCCCACCGCCCCAACCAGATCCCTCATGCCCCCCAACCCCTGCCTCCAGTGTACCCAGGAGATCTCATCTATTTTCCCTTCCCAGAACAATCTGTGAGTCTCTCTTTGGGCCCTCCTTGTTACCCAGCCTCTCTGAGGCTGTGGACTGTAGACTGGTTATCCTTTACTTTACAGCTAATATCCACTTATGAATGAGTACATACCATATTTGTCTTTATGAGTCTGTATTACTTCACTCAATATGGGCAATTCTGGTGTCTTCCTTTTCGTGGAAAATTTAAAATGGCATTTTTTTTTTTTTTTTTTTTTACAGCTGAGTAGTACTCCATTGTGTAAATGTACCACATTTCCTTAATCCATTCTTTGGTTGAGGGGCATTGTTATGTTGTTTCCAGGTTCTGGCTATTATGAATAATGCTGCTATGAACATATTTGAGTAAGCGTCCTTGTGGTTTGATTGAGCATCCCTTGGGTATACGGTCGAGATTGATATAGTTGGGTCTTCATGTAGATTGATTCCCAATTTTCTGAGAAATTCCAAATCAATTTCCAAAGTGTCTATGCAAGTTTGTACTGCCACCATCAGTGGAGGAGTGTTCCCCTTACTCCACATCCTCTCCAACATAAGCTGTCATCAAAGTTTTTGACCTTAGCCATCCAGACAGGTGTAAGGTCATATCTTAGAGTCATTTTGATTTGCATTTCCCTGATGGTTAAGTGTTTTGGGCCCTTTGAGATTCCTCTATTGAGAATTCTCTGCTTAGATCTGTACCCCATTTTTTTTGGTATTTTGATATCTAGTTTCTTGGGTTCTTTTTATATTTTTGAGATAAATCCTCTGTCATATGTGGAGTTAGTTTCACTGATCTTTGGTCAAGATCTTTTCCATTTCTGTAGGCTACCATTTTGCCTTATTGACAGTGTCCTTTGGCTTACAGAAACATTTCAGTTTCAGAATGTCCCATTTATTGTTGATTTCAGTGTCTGTGCTACTGGTATTCAGGAAGTTGTCTTCTATGCCAATGAATTCGAGGCTACTTCCCATTTTCTCTTCTATCAGGTTTAGTTTAACTGGATTTATGTTGAGATCTTTGATCCATTTGGACTTGAGTTTTGTGCAGGGTGATAGATATGGAAATATTTGTATTCTTCTAGATGCTGACATCCAGTTATGCCAGCACCATTTGTTGAAAATGCTTTCTCTTTTCCCATATATAATTTTGGCTTCTTTGTCAAAAATCAGGTGTTCATAGGTGTGTGGATTTATGTTAGTGTCTTCGATTCCATTCCATTGATCCACCTGTCTGTTTTTATGCCAGTATCAAGCTGTTTTTATTACTATAGCTCTATAGTAGAGCTTGAAGTCAGGGATGATGATACCTCTGGAGGTTCCTTTATTGTACAAGATTTTTTTTAGCTATCCTGTTTTTTTTTTTCCATATGAAGTTGAGTGCTGTTCTTTTGAGGTCTGTGAAGAATTGTGCTGGGATTTTGATGGGGATTGCATTGAATCTGTAGACTGCTTTTGGTAAGATTGCCATTTATACTATGTTAACCCTACCAGTCCATAAGCATGGGAGATCTTTCCATCTTCTGCATCTTCTGATATCTTTTCCAATTTTTTTCTTCAAAGCCTTGAAGTTCTTGTTATACAGGTCTTTCACTTGCTTGGTTAGAGTTACCCCAAGATATTTTACATCTGTAGCTATTGTAATGGGCATTTCCCTGATTTCCTTCTCAGCACATTTATCATTTGTATATAGGAGGGCTACTGATTTTCTGAGTTAATCTTTTATCCTATCACATTACTGAAGGTGTTTCTCAGCTGTAGGAGTTTCTTGTAGAGTTTTTGGGGTCACTTATATATGGTATCATATCATTTGCAAATAGAGAAAGTTTGACTTCTTCCTTTCCAATTTGTATCTACTTGATCTCCTTTTATATTAATTATATTATTTATATATTATTATAAATAATATAATTAAAAATAAACAATATATTAATTATAACTGCACGGCCATTAGCTCAGGCTTATTATTGACTAGCTCTTACACTTAAATTAACCCATAATTCTTATCTATGTTTAGCCATATAGCTTGGTAACTTTTCTCAGTTCTGCCTTGTCATCTTGCTTCCTCTGTGTCTGGCTGATGACTCCTGACTCAGCCTTCCTCTTCCCAGAATTCTCCTCTTTGCTTGCCCTGCTTATACTTCCTGCCTGGCTACTGGACAAACAGCATTTTATTTATCAACCATTCAAAGCAACACATATTCACAACATACAGAATGACATCCCACAGCATCTTTTTTTTATTTCTTTGTTGACCCAGTAGTAATTCAGTTGAGATTTGTTCACTTTCCATAAGTTCATAAGCTTTCTGTTGTTTCTGTTGCTGTTGAAATCCCGTTTTAATCAATGGTGGTCTGATAAGATACAGGGGGTAATTGGAATTCTTTTTTGTCTGTTTAGACTTGCTTTATGGTGATTGAAAGTTTTGTTGGGTGTGGGCTGGCATCCTTGTTCACTTGGTCTGTGAAACGTCAGTCCAGGACTTTCTGGCACTTATTTAGAGTCTCCAGGGAGAAGTTGGCTATAAATCTGATAGGTCTGGCTTTAGGTTACTTGGCCGTTTTCCATTGCAGCTCTTAGTATTCTTTCTTCTGTATGTCTAGTGTTCTGATTATTATGTGTTGAGGGGACTTTTTTTTGTCTCGTCTATTTGGTGTTCTGTAAGCTTCTTGTACCTTTATGGGCATGTCCTTCTTTAAATTGGGAAAGTTTTCTTCTATGATTTTGTTGAATATATTTTCTGTGCCTTTGAGTTGTGATTCTTCTCATTCTTCTGTCCCTGTTATTCTTAGGTTTGGTCTTTTCATGGTGTCCCAGATTTTCTGGATGTTTTGTTAGAATTTTTTTTGGTTTAACATTTTCCTTGACCAATGAATCTATTTCCTCTATCATATCTTCAATGAATGAGATTCTCTCTTCCATCTATTGTATTCTGTTGGTAATGCTTGCCTCTGTAGTTTCTATTCACCTACCTAGATTTTCCATTTCCAGAATTCCTGCGGTTTGTGTTTTATTGCTTCTATTTCAATTTTCAAGTATTGAACTGTTTCCTTCAACTGTTTGGTTTTTTCTTGCCTTTCTTTAAGTGATTTATTGATTTCTTCCAACTTTTTGTTTGTTTTTTCCTCCATTTCTTTAAGAGAATTTTTCATTTCCTCTTTAAGGGCCTCTATGATCTTCATAAAGTTGGTTTTAAGATCATGTTCTTCTGCTTCAGCTTCATTGGAACATTCAGGTCTTGCTGTTGTAGGATCACTGGGTTCTGTTGCTGCCATACTGCTCTTTCTGCTGTTGAATGTATTCTTATAGTGGCATTTATACATCTGGGTTTGGGATGATTATAGGTCTGAGTGTTGAGTCTTGTGTTGTCTTTGTTGGATGGGTGCTTTGTTCCTTTATTATCTGTTTCCTTTATTATCTTCTGGTCTAAATGTCTAAGGGTTCTGGTGATTTACAGGTCTTCAGGTCCAGTAGATTTGTCTCAGCTGAAGTTTGGGGAGGTTTGGGTCCCTAGATCCAGTGTATCCTCCTGTTCTTCTAACTAGTGTGGGCTGTGCCTGTTCCTGTGGAGTCTGCTGGAGTTGCGAGAGAGGGCTGGCAATGGGGAAGATGATGAGGTGGGCGGGGCTGAGTGTGGCGGTGGGTCTTGGGGAAACAGAATCCAGTGGGTGACTGGGTGGTGGCGATGACAACACTGCTTCTTAATTCCAACCAGATCAGGGCTTTAAGATGACTTTTTAAAAAGTTCATTCTTGACTACCCAGATGAAGATCCCACATACCCCATCATACTGCCACTGGTTCCCTTTTAACCTAATTACTTCATAATTCATTTTCCTACTGCTGTGATAAAACAACATAACAAAGGCAGCTTATAGAAGACCAGGTTTATTTGGCCTTACAGTTCCAGGGGGGTGAGTCCAATATCAGGGTATTGAAGCACAGCAGCAGGCAGGTATGGTGGCTGGAGCAGCAACCAGAGAGCTCACATGTCTAACAACAAGCTGAAGGGGAGCTTGAGGGGTGCTTACAACAGTATGGGGTCTTTAAACTCTCAAAGGCTGCTTCCATCAAGGCCACACCCCTTAAACCTACACAAACAGCTCCACCAGTGTGGTTTAAGTATTTAGAAAGTTTAGATATCTAGTTGGACCTGGTAGTGCAGTCCTTTAAACTCATTACTTGGGAGGCAGAGGCAGGCAGATTTCATTGACTTTGAGGCTAGCCTGATTTAAAAAGTGAGTGCCAGGACAGTCAGTGCTACATAGAAAGACCCAGGAAAAGAGAGAGAGAGAGAGAGAGAGAGAGACAGAGAGACAGAGAGACAGAGAGACAGAGAGACAGAGACAGAGATTTTTTTGCTTCCCTCATGAGAATATAGATTCTCTGACAGAAAGTTTATTGATGTATTCTCATCTATTACAATAATGTGAGTAATAGGTGCTCAGTTTATTGATCTACATTGTGCTCCATGTAGTTAAACAAGCACTAAAATCTTTATAATTGACTTTCAATCTTGGGGACTCACTAAACTAATGTGTGTCTGTAACTGGAACTGAAAGATGCACAATGGACAGAAGGAAGGAAGAAGGCAGACAGGGAGGGAATGAGAGAAGAGAAGAAAGAACTGAAAGTATTGGTGAAATTTCAGTTTTCTGTTGCAGAGTACCGGATGGCTTAGCTAGGGCGCATGACCCCATGACGAAGTGCTGACGTCGCACTGAGGCTTTAGAGCACATGTCCAGTAGTTTGTCATAAAAGTTTGGATTTTTTGAAGATATTTTACTGTAGCAGACAAGTTGAATTTTCAATGAAGTCTTAAAGTCTATGATATTAAATAGACTCAATATGCAAGTTTAATTAATAATGTCAAACAGGATTGAAATGCAGAAGTGCCCTCTCGTGGTTTAATTTATACACTTGAGAAAAAATACACAGTGAACATCATGCTAGCAGCAGAGACAGGTCTTTCTTGTGTGGCTTTAACATCTGTGTTGATGTCCTCCATGAACTGGCCACCATGGAAACTTAGAATTCTCTTAGGGATACAATATACTTAAGGACTGTGTTTTATGAGTTATTTGTCATTTTTTACTTCATACATAAATTTCTTACTTCACTGCTGTAATCTTCCTAATTTTGAAAAGTGTTCTTATGGTTTTAACTTTTAAAACTTTTCTGTACTGGGATTCTGCATTTATTTGCACTTTGAGCATGTGAATGGTGTCTACATTATTTGCATATCACTAATAACATAGTTTTAGAACAGGATTCTGTAATCATGTAATTCTCTTTTTATTCTTATTCACTTTTATTTAAAAATGCTTTTCATACAATACATTTTGATCATATTCTTTTCCCTCCTAGGATCTCCCCACTTCCTACACAGTCAGCTTCATGTTCATTTTCTCCTCACCTCTCTCTATATAAAAGGGAAAAACAATATGTTTATTTTTTGAGCATTTCATATATGTATGCTCTATTGTCATTTCCCCTTATTCCAATTCTTCCCATGTCCTTCTCACCCCTCAAATTCATAGCTTCTTTTTTAAAATTTATTCTTCTCTCATATATTACATCCCAACAGCCGTTTCCCCTCCCACCTCTCCTCTCAGTCCCTCCCCCAACCTCCTCTCTCTCCCAGATCTACTGTTCCTCCATTTCCTTTCAGGAGAGAGCAGGCCTCCCAGGGATGTCAAACACCATGGCATATAACATGCAGTAAGTCTAGGCATAGCCCCTCATATTAAGGCAGAACGAGGCGACCAGTAGGAAAAGTGTCGCAAAAGCAGGCATAAGAGTCAGAGACAGTCCCGCTCCCACAGTTATGAGCCCCACAAGAACACCAAACTTCACAACCATAACATATGTTCAGAGGGCCTAGGTCAGACCCATGCAGGCTCCCCAATTGTTAGTTCAGTCTCTGTGAGCCTCTGAGCCCTGCTTAGTTGATTCTGTGGGCTGTGTTCTCCTGGTGTCCTTGATCCCTCTGACTCCTATGTAATCATGAAATTCTTGTTTTTCCCTGGTATTGATGAAAATGCCATTCTTCTTCCCAGTCATATTTAGGGGACAGGAGGCATTTATTTTGGATTTTACCTTTGTTCCTCTGTTAGATTTTCCTTCTGATCTTTATGTTCTCTATATTTCGTAATTTCATTTTACTTTTGGCTCTAAATAGGTAGGTCTGCTCATCTTCCTTTAAGAAATCAAAACGAAATAAGAATTACCCTCTAACTCACCATTAAAAGCTGCTTTTTAGAAATTTCCATAAAAATAAATGTTTAGAAGAGAATTAACCAGTCTCTCTCCAAGACTTATACAAAACTAAACTTGCTTTGTCTTCTTTTACATCTGGCTATTATTTGTCTTGGTTATCACAACCAAACTGCCCACAGTTTTAGTGTCTCCTTTCTTATCTGGTGGGGGACATCCAGCTATAGCCAAATCCTATTCACTATAACCACAGAGGGACCTTCCCTTCCCTCCTGTCTTTCTTCACAGGCCCTGGCTGAGCCCATTCTGCTATGTTTTCAGTCATGGTGGTCTCCTTATATGTTGTGAACCAGACAAACATTTCTACAAAGAGGCTGTAAGATTTCCATTTGTTTACTCATTAACCATTAGCCTATCACTGTAGTCTGAACAAAGAAACCGAAATATAATGAAACTGACATTTAGCCACTGAATCTGCAGCCTTCTTCCCAAGATCTGGTCCAACTAACTTCAGTTTCAAGAAAGAGGAGAAGATCGTGGATTTTTACTGCCATTGACATGAGAAAATGAACTGACAATTGTTTCCATCACCTATCAGTCACCAATCAATCTCCTCCCAGAAGTGTAAAAGTAGCTTTTCATCAATAGAACACAGTGCATGATTAAACACTATACTGTCTCGTATTTTATTATTATTCTCATGAATATTATAGTAATTTCTCTTGTAATAGCTCCCAAGTTAAAGCAACAGCACTCAACATGCACGGGATGTGAGTTGTGTGCCTTTGTCTTCTCTCTTAGGGTAAATTACTTAATAACCATAAATAGTACACACAATTTTTTAAATTCAAGTTTATAATCTTAAAAAGTTGTTGTTCAAGTTGTGCTGTTTCTCCCCATGCATATGTATCTGTGGTGTGTATGCATTTTGTGTGTGTGTAAGCACATGTGTGTAGGGGTACATGAATATGTACATGTGGAGGCCTGATGTTGATGTTGGGAGCGGTCCCTAATAACTATTCATCTTGTTAATTAAATCAGAGTCTGTCAGGAGCTTGCCTGGCTCCTCTGCTTAGCAGGCTTGTTCTGAAGTCTCTTGTACACTGGAATTACAGGTCAGCCCCACCCAGCTGGGATTTGTGTGGGTTCTGAGGATCAAGACTCAGGTCTCCATGCTTGTGTGGCAAGCACTTTGACCACTGTATTATCTTCCAAGTCCTCGATTTGTATTGTTAATAATACCTTACCCCTAAGAGCACCATTGCTAGGGGAGCCAGAACCTTGCTAACAGGAGTGAAATGAAAACAAAGTTGTTCTTTGTAAACATCTTAAGATCGTAAGTAGAAATCTCTGGTGGTCTTGAAAACGAGTGAGTGTACAGACAGATGGAGAAGAGAGCGGGTGATGATTTTACACTTTGTGTATGGTTGCATGATTACATGAAGCCTGGGAAAGTCAGCTAAGTTGCAAGAAGTTGTTGAAACAAATACTTGATTGGAGTGGGAGAAGTGATACGGCTTCGGAGTAAGAGTCATTTCAAGGTGAGATGGGAACTTGAAAATCAGTGGGAAGCCAGACATGGAACTTAAAGCAGGAGCTGATAAGCAGTACAGAAGAAAACAATTTTTTTCAGGACACTTCAGACTGATTACAGGGGAGAATAGTAGAGACCAGGGAGGAAGAAAAGGAGGAAATTGCAGGATAAGTCAAAGATGAAAAATTGTCAACACAAGTGTGAGGGTTTTTCCAATAGGAAGAAGGTATAAGTATTGAAATGTGCCACCCAAATTGGCTCACCTCAGGGGAGCGAAGGTGGCAGCCTAATGTCCTGCTAGCAGATGGTTTTCTGTTCCTTTTCAATAAAACGTAAAGCTGAACTCCCAGACAGAAAGTCACGAAACACAGGGTCTTTGAAATTCACTTGCTGTTACTTGAATCTTCTATCTATTTGTGTCTTTGGATACAATTGAAGCTATTCTCTAAGTTTTTGACTAATGGATTTTCTCTTGTAGCTGCAACCAGTGTAAACATGATGAATATAAAGATTGTGGGAAGCTGATATTTTTCAACTCCCCATATTCCTACCTAGAAAACACTTCACTAGAAGATATGGCTTTGACTCTAACATGGAGGAAGAGAGTAAGATAATATTTTTCCCCACTTAGAAGTTCAAAGTAGTTTGCTTCCCCCTCAAATTTAGGAAAGAGAAAACTGAGATTCATAAAAGCTTTCATGTTTCAGTTTGCCTTAAGCCCCTGTGGCCAGCCACAAAGGATCATGATTATTTTAAAAATATCTCGTAATACCTCCAGTCATACCCATCATCAACTCACATTTTCCCTTGGTTCTTGTTACTAGTGGTTGTTGACAATAAAGATTTTCCTTTTTTTAATTTTAGCACCTAGCTAATACATTTACACTCCACTATCACCTTTTTAGCTTCAGGGATGAAGATTCCTTTTGAACTTTTTAATACCTTGGCCTTACTTTTCACTTAAAATAGTCCTTTCCTAAGTGTAATTGACTTTACTTCTGCCTGAAATCTATAAACACTGTCATTGCTTAACTTCAGAATTAAATTTTCTTTCCTTGGGAATAATAGCAGTTTTAAACTACATATCTACATTTGGTAGACATTTTTTCTTTCTAGTTAAACTTATGCAATGCTGTCCTGTGCATTTGTAAAATACCAACTATTACAATTATCTAATAAACACACTTTCTTAGCCTTAAAAATCTTCCCCAAAACCTGTCTCCAGCCTACTCTTCCAATAGAGCTTCCTTTTGCTGTTTCCTATCCAAACGCTTTCTCCCTAGATAAAACAAATTGTAGCCATATTCTACACTAGAGCCATGATTTTTAGTACCTTCTCTGGTAGTGTTCATGTTTCTCATTCTTTGTTCTGAGATGATTATCAAGTTAGTCTCTAAGGGGATCTATTTCTGCTGTTATAATCTTTTCTGGGTTCTGCTCCTGACTCTGTGTCCTAATGGTCCTCTACAGGCTGCTCTTCCCTCTCTCTACATCCTGGCCATTATCCTCCTTGCAATGATGTGAAAATATCAATTTCTTGCTTGACAATTTTTCCTACAAGTTTTTTTTATCTTGATATCCAAGTCATATGGCATTTCCACCCAATGCTATGTGTTTTCTTAGAGTATGTACTCCTATGCAAGATATGTATGGCAAATTGTTGCATCTCCTTTTTAACTTAGACTTTTCTGAAATATTTGTGTTTGCTTTTCCCATCTTTAAACTTCCAACTCATCCTTTGACTTGCTACTCAGATATAACTTCCTGGAGCACCCCAAACACAGTTACTGCCCATTTTCTATGCAACCGCACCAATGCTGTGGGCTTTAGTGCTGCCCTAAATCTGCAATGGCTGCTTTACCCATGTGAATTTATACACACTTGCATGTGCGCATCTCCAGCAGTTAACAGAATGGCATTTAATAAGTGCTATTTACAAGTTGTCTGTGTAGAAACATATCTCAACACATCCCGATCTAACAGATGCTCTAAGTCTCACACATGACAACTTAGTACCTTTAGAGGTAATCTCATGTTTTCTCTTTCCATCTTGCTCCAACCCCAGAGGTTCCAAAACACACACCAGAAGACACCATCATCACTTTACCCACTTTTTAAAATTTTTTTTGTAATAAACACAATTTGCCTTTGGATGATTTAGAAGATCTTGTTCTATTCCAACTTGTAAACTCTGTTAGGGCAAAAGTCATGTGTCTTTTATCTCCTAACATTTAGCACAAGAGCTTTGCAAATGTTCAAAGTAAAATAAATTTGGATAGGAGGAAATGTATGCAAAATTACTTTATATATACCAATATAGAAATATCAAAAAAACTGAGAATTTTATGAGATTTTTGGAATAATCTAGCATTATCACCTGATATATGAGATGATTAGTTTCAAAGAGGTTCTGTGGCATTTTTAAGGTCTTAGAACTAAGACAAAAAATTAGTCAAAAGCTTGATTTTGGCACAGTGCTTCTGGGTTTGTTTCAGACATGCTGTACACTGTTCAACTAGATTATGTTATGAGTTTTGTTGATACAGTAGATGCTAAGTCAGTTTTCCAGTGACAATTATAGAAACTATGTAAATTATCATTGCTGGAAGGATATCTAAAAAGCAATTTATTTTTCCTGAAACGATTTCTCTGTGTAGCACTGGCTGTCCTAGAACAGGCTGGCCTCAAACTTGTAGATCTGTCCACTTCTGCATCCCAAGTCCTGAGATTAAAGGTGTGCAACCATCACCACCTGGGTACAATCAGTTTTATTTTTTTTCCATTTTTTGAAGACAATAGCATCCTTGAACTTACATCAGTGTAAGGAAGAAGATATAGAGGAATTGCAAAATGAGATTGTATATTCCACAATATTATATGTACTCATTTTTTTTTCAGTAAGACTTGGTGGTACAGGGCTACCATCCTATTACTCAGGAGGTTGAGAGAGGAGAAAAACAAGTTCAAGGGTAGCCTGGGTCACTTGGAACCTTGCCTCAAAATAAAAAGTAAAGACAGGCTGGGAATTGGACCTCATAATAAAGTGCTTGCCTAGCATGTATGAGGCCCTAGCTTCCATCTGTGAACTGTAAAGCAACAACAGACTCCTTTCCCAGAAACCTAAGGAAAACACTGGAAAGATGTTTGCTTTTATCCTTAGCACTAAGTGAAAACTGATTGCATACTCAGCAAAAATTATATCATCTTACACAAATGTAAAGCATGATGAATATCTATTTTGAGTAAGCAGTCCTGTTTATACAAGAAATTCAGTTTTTACTTTAATTCTTGATTTTTGTATAGTTTTTCCATGTGTATTCCAGCCTGTATCAATAGGCATGGGATTGGTTTATCATTATTGCCACTATATTCTGATGCATTGATTCCCATTGTTAAACACCCATAGGTATTATAGGTGTTGAAAGTTAAAGTACATGACAGTGTTTGTTTCATGGCCTGTGGAAGATTACATTCTCAGAAAAGCTGGAGCAGGTCTGTAACTGCCTTCTGCTGTTTTCTGTTTGAAAGGTGAATAAGATCTGTGGCCATCCAGTGAGAACAGCAACACAGAGCCCCCGCTGTACTTTTGATCCGAGCAAAGAGAAGCATGGAATGAAGATCTCCGCTAGGAATGGGGAAGAGACACTTGCCAACAAAAGAAAGTAAGACATTTGTTTTACAACCAGAAAGAGAAAGTAAGCCGTTAATTCTACAGGAGACTAGAATGTGTTCACTAAATAGACCCAAATGTAGTATGGAAGAAAAATTTAAATGCCATTTCACTTTATTTAAAATGTAGTGGCTAATGTGCTAGAGAGATAGTTCAGTATTGAGCACTTGCTGCTCTTGAAGAGGACCTGGGTTTGGTTCACAACACCCACACAGGCTGATCACAATCACCTGCAACTACAATTTCAGGGCATCTGAAACTCCTCCTGGCCTCTGTGGGTACCTGTACACACATGGTGCATATATAGACAAACAGGCACATATACACATACATAAAAACAAAAAAATTATAATTGCAAGGCTCAACCTTTCTCATTAATTTGGAAGATAGATTCAGCTTGTGAGAACAATAAATTTCTTTTGACTACTATTATTCTTTACTACATTAGGGCAGTTATTATATTCTTTTTTTTTTTTTTGGTTTTTCGAGACAGGGTTTCTCTGTGTAGTTTTACACCTTTCCTGGAACTCACTTGGTAGCCCAGGCTGGCCTCGAACTCACAGAGATCCGCCTGCCTCTGCCTCCCGAGTGCTGGGATTAAAGGCGTGCGCCACCACCGCCCAGCCAGTTATTATATTCTAATAATTCTAATCTAATAATAATCAGAATTATTCTTTAATAAATTAGGGCAGTTCCAGGAACATGTGACCAGTGTGTATTTACACTGAGGACTAAATGCTTTAACTTTAGTTAACTGTAATATGATTTCTATGTATAGCTAGTGGTGATTGTCTTAAACAATATAAGACAGTACTGTCACACCATGTGATTTCTATTTATGGATAGTTAGCATTCTTGAAATAGAGTTGTAAAAAATACAACTTTCCCTACATTTTACCTGCAGTGGTAAAAATGGCCACCTGTTTATATCAACTGGTAAGCAGTTAGCAGCTTGTAACTTACTGTGTCTGTCACTATTTCACTAGGTAAATTAAAACCCTCTCTGGTGTCCCTTTGCTTGATTATGGGTGTTTAACATGACAAACTACTCACATTAGAGGACAACCTTTTAATGTTTAGTTGACTGTGTACCTCATAGAAAATAGTGGCTTCTCTGTCATAGCCTTCTAAATTGAACCTCAATTCAGAATGTTATGTATGCATTAGTTCAAATAGTTACTTCTAATATCTTTTAGATAATCTATAATAAAAATGTTTTCTGTGGCTTTTTCAATATAATACTCTCTGTTTTTTCCCTCATTTTTCTTTCTTTCTTTCTTTCTTTCTTTCTTTCTTTCTTTCTTTCTTTCTTTCTTTCTTTCTTTTCTTTCTCTCTCTTTCTTTCTCTCTTCATTTATTTATTTATTTATTCATTCATTGATTCATTCATTCTTCTCTCATACATCACATCCTGACCAGTTTCTCCTCCCTCTACTTTTCATAGTCCCCCCTAGACACCTCCTCTCCCCCAGATCCACTTCTCCATGTCCTTCCTTAAATAAAAAAAGGCATTCCAGTGATATCAACCAAACATGACATACCAAGTTATAATAAGACTAGGCACAAACCCTAATATCCCTAATATCAAGGATGGACAAACAACCCAGTAGGAGGAAAAGGATCCCAAAAGCAGGCAAAAGAGTCAGAGATACCCCCATCCCCACTTCCAATGTTAGGAGTCCCACAAGAACATCAAGCTACACAACCATAACATATATGCACAGGACTTAGTGCTGACCCATGGAGGCTCCCTGATTGTTGATTCAGTCTCTATGAGCTCCTATGGACCCTACTTAATTGATTCAGTGGGGTGAGTTCTCCTTGACCCTCTGGCTCCTATAATCTTTTCAACCCCTTCTGTGGGGGTTCCCCTGGCTCCACCTAGTATTTGACAATATGGATCTTGCATTTGCTCCTTTCCTTTGCTGGATTACACCTTTCTGATGACAATTATGCTAGGCACCAATCTCTGAGTATAGCAGACTATCACTAGGAATTTTGTTGACTCCCCCTCCCCCGCTTTTTTTCTTTTTTTCCAAGTTCTATTTGGATCGATCAAAGGTCTCTGGGCTGTCCTTCCTCTGATTCCTGGCAATCTATGTATCCTCTGGTTCCTGGCCAACCATGCAGTTCAGAATTGGGCTCCCTCTTATAGCTTGGGCCTCAAGTTAGACTAGTCATTGGCTGGGTACACACACAAGTTCTGTGCCATTACCCAGCACATCTCGCAGGCAGGACAGGGAGAATTCTTTGCTTAGATCTGTACCTCATTTTTTAATTGAACTATGCTTTGTTGATGTCTAGTTTCTTTAGTTCTTTACATATTTTGGATATTAGCCCTCTGATTTGGAGTTGGTAAAAATTATTTCCCCATTTTGTAGGCTACTGTTTTGTCCCATTTACAATGTCTTTTGCTTTGCCTTACAGAAGCTTTTCAGTTTTATGAGGTCCCACTTATTGATTGTAGATCTTAGTGCCTATGTTATCTGTGTTCTGTTCAGAAAATTATCTCCTGTGCCAATGTTTTCAAGGCTATCCCCTACTTTCTCTTCTATTAAGTTCAGTGTTTATGTTGAAGTCTTTGATCCACTTGGACTTGAGTTTTGTGCAGGGTGATAGATATGGATCTATTTGCATTCTTCACCATCCAGTTTCTTTTGTTTTGGTCACAGCACACTTAATTGCCTCATTCCTTTCAGATGAACTACAGATCTGAGATCCATATTTAGTCTGCTGTTGATTATCTGCTAGTATCGAACATGAACTGGTATTCTGTGTATAAATTTTTTTCCCAAAACCTTTGTGACAAATGAATAACAATCACTCTCTTGTGTTTTAAAAATCAGTGTATTTTACCTTCAGCGAGTCTTACAGTAAAACCCAGCTAAAACCTTAAGCATTAAAGGTCAAATGTATTTTAGCACCCATACAACCTAACACAAACCTTAGGACAATGAAATCCTCAATATGTTTTATTTGCTAATGAAAGTAAGCAGACTCAGGTGAAAGGCTATAGAACAGCTATTGAATAGATCTTCTTGTTATGAATCCAGCAGTTCATTGTCCTGTGCTTCTAACCTGCCATCCACTATTCAAATTAAATAAGTTACACATATATTAATTATGGATATTTTATATATTAATTATATATCCATAATTATATCAGTTAAGACAGATACATCACAACCCAGCCTCACACTACCCATTGTGAACAACCAGTGAGTTTGCTTAAATATTTCATTCCTTTCCCTATGTCTGAGTAGGGCTTAATTGCTGTAGTAATCTATTTCTGCTTATTACCTGTGTATTGTGAAGTTCCATTCATAAACTAGTTCTGAATTTTATTGCTCATTAACTGCTTATTCTCCAAAACATTATGGATTTCAGGTAGAATAAGCGAGCCTGTGCAGCCACAGCAGGCATTAGGGTACTGTCTTCCCTGCGCTGCCTCGCCCTCTTCAGTTTGTTATAACACTTCCCTTCAGAGGGTGACGTACTGCGTCCATAAAATACGTCTTGACACTAAGTGCTTTCTTCTTATGTTTTTAAGTTCCAAATACTTTTGTTTCCTTCATATTTTTTATTTTTCAATCTGTATGAATAATCTGCTTTGTTTTCTAAAGACATAAACTCTAATTTCAAAACTTCATTTTTTTTTTGAGCCTGTGTTTTTCTCTGTGTAGACCCTGGCTGTCCTGCACCTACTTCTATAGACCAGGTTAGCCTCGAACTCAGATACTCCTGTCTCTCCCTCCTGAATGCTGGAATTAAAGGCATACACCACCTTGCCTAGCTTAAAACTTGAAATTTTATTTTACTTTCTATAATACTTTTGTCTCTTGAAATTCCCTTTCTGTTCACTAGGCTATCTACCAAAGGATCCCTTTGTAAATTAATGTACCCATCTGTAGGAGTTCCTTTATGTGTTCTATGTATTAATGATCAGTTTTAGGCTTTGTAAATATTTTCTAACATTAATCATTAATAACATTAAATGATAAATGACAGGTGAATTGTCTTGGGGTAAAAGCCATGGAAGGTTTTCGTGTAGCCAATCCTGGCCTCAAACTTTCTAGGTAGCTGACAATTACCTGAAATTCTTCTTGAATCTGTGGTCCTCCTACCTCTACTTCCTGAATGGTGAAATTCCAGGCATGAAATTATCTTTTTAAAAAAGAGATTATTCACTTTAATTGTCAAGTCCATTATTGCTTTTTCTTAAAAATTACTGCACTGATTTCAAAATCCATAATCCATGTTTTTTTGACATCTGCAGTTTCTTTGTATTTAATACAGAGGGAGTATGTCATATTTAAGGGGAGATTCCCTACATTAAACACTGGAATTCTAAGTCAGTTTTCCCACATGCTCTTTTTCTTACTGATTTTGTTTGTTCACTTAACATTCATTCAGATTTTTACACATAAGTAACTACTGTGTAGTTGGCTGGGCCTATGATTGTGAGTCAGAGGTCACTCTGAGTCATGTTTTCCCTTATTTATTACTATAATAATTTTTCTTTGAGGGATCTTTCAAACTTTTGTAAGTCACTTTAGTATCCTTATTTACCAGAAATTCTACAGTGTGCTTTTCCAAATAAAATAGGTTTATAGTCTTGTGGTTGGGTTGTGATTGGAGTTACTTCAAATACATTATTGATTTATTGCTATATATGTGGTGACTTTTCTAACTTAAGTTCTGACAGTCTAGTGTTAGGATCAGGCTTTCAATTTCGTGATAATACTGTACACTAGAACTTCATGGTCATGAAAGCTTCTACATCTGTTCATCTCAACCTGGACTCTATACTATTATCTAACCTTTTAGATGGTCTCCATAAGAAACTCTTGTTCATCTACAGGAGACATTCCTGATTATTTATGGTACCTAAGAGAGGGAAACAGCATGTCCATAATAAAGAGAAATGGAAACATGATATGTAACACTTGGAAGCATTATGTAACAGAAACAATGAGCATGTTTCCATTTAGGAAAAAAAATATTATGATGAAAGAGGAGAAGCATGAAAAAGTAAGGGAAGGAAGGTGTGCTGTTTCTATGAATTAAAAGCACATGCATACATAAAAGCATTCACAGTTTTAAACAAAAGCCATGGAGGCCATTTCTTTGGACTGAGCTCCCGTACTAGGTTTCAACAGATTAAAAAAAAAAAACAAAAAACTGTCGTCACTCATAAGAAATGCCACATAAACGTTAAGGAGGTGGGAACAAATAGGCTAATTTTCCCTGAAAACAGAAGATCTGGTCTACCTTAGTCTTTGCATTGAGGAATCCCCCTGCTTTAAGCATAACAAAAGAAAAGCCTGCTGTATGAGTTATGTTTCTAATGCTGTCATGAATCATCATGGCCAAAGCAACCTACAAAAGTTTATTTTGGCTTTCAGTTCCAGAGGGATAAAAGTCCATCATGGCTGGGAAATATAGCAACAAGCACCAGTCATGGCTGCGGGAGCAGGAAGCTGAGACCTCCTATCTGAGCCTCAACCATAAGCATGGACTGGAAGTAGTACCAGGCTATGAGATCTGAGATCCCTGACTCCCGCTCCCAGTGATGTGCTTCCTCTAGTAAGGGCTCACCTCCTAAACTTCTGCAAGTATGGCCACTATTTGGAGACCATGTGCTCAAATACCTGAGCCTATGAGGGACTTTTCTCATACAAACCACCACATTCCACTCCTTGGCACCCACAGGCTTGTGGTCATTCATAATGCAAAAAGTATTTAGTCCAACTTCAAAACCCCTTAGTCTTTGTCAGTATTAACATATTCAAAAGTCCAGAATCCAGAGTCTCTTCTGATACTCAAAGCAATCTTTTAATTGAGTGAGCCCTTGTAAAATTCAAAAAGAAAATTATGTACTTCCTATACACAATGGTAAAGAACACACATTACTGTTCCAAATTGGATGGCATAGTAAGGCAGTATGAGAACAAAATCTAACAGGGCAAGCACCAAATCCTAACTCAGTGCCCACTGTCTAGGACCTCAGCTTTAAATGGCTTAGATGGTTCTGTCTTAGCAGTTCTGCTTCCTGCAACATCTCTTACTTTGACTGGTTTCCTTCCCTGTGCATCTCTTTGGCAGGTGTCTCAAGGCACTGGCAGCTCCAGCATCTTGGAGACTCCACTTGAAACCAGGCTTTCTTTTCTCATGGTGTCCTTTCAGGGCCTCTGGTTAGGGACTGCCTTGCCACATGCTGCCTGGCCTCAGTGGCTGTCTGAAACAATGGAGGAAGAATCTATGATTGATTTACTCTTATATCCTTCATGCCTCTACAGCCAGCACTACTGATGATGCTCAGTTTGGCTGCCAGTTCTGGATAGATCCTGAACCCTTTGCCTCACATTTGCAGCAGCAGCTCTTATTGGTTGTTGCTTTCTAGGACCTAATGTCAAATCCCTGAGCCTATGGGGAACATTGATCATTCAAATCAGCATATTTGTTCTAACATTATTACCATTTTTACTCACATTGGTGAGATGCCTTGTTGCCAGTTTACCAATCCAGCTGTTCTGCCACTGTGTCCTGAAGATTCTCATCCTGCTTTATTCAGTGGGGGCTGCCCAATCCATAAACCAAAAATATGATTAATTTGCTATACATCTAATTACACACACACACACACATATGTATATTTGTTGCAATTTTGAGTTTTAATGCTATTTTATAAGTGTATGATGATGTAATAAATATTTAAAAAAACATAGTGAAAGGTATGAGGATAAAGAACACAAGATAAAACATAAGGAATAGGGACACTCAAGAATCTTCAAGGACACATTTGATAGCATGATCAGAACACAGGAGTCTGGGAAACTTCAACTTCATCTGGGATATAGTTATATAGTACATAAACTATAGAAAAGTTCCATAATACGTTATTTTAAGAATTTGGAAGCTGATTAGCTATGGGGTCTGTGCTGAGGGTCTCTAGGAAGACTGCTTTGAAGAAGTCCCCAGGAGTTTCAACATGAAGGTCTAAGTGGGACTAGAGTATGGCTGTCACTGGCTTGGCTGTTGTCACAGAACCTATATTTCTTTTTGGTATGACCTGTCCATAGAGCTCTGAGTGTTTCAAGAGCACTGTGAAAGGTTGTGGCCTTCAAAGCTGGCCTCAGAAATCATACACCATCGAGCTCATTTCTACCATACCAAACAAGTCACAGAGCTCAGCTTTTCACTGTAGGAAGTGATGCATGGTGGAGTGAATGGGAAGGCTGTCAGTGGCTGTTGTGGTAGCATTCGCCTCTTCTACCTAGAGAAGGATGGGAGAGCACTGTGAGTGTCCCTTGTTCGTCAGGCTGGCATGCCCATCAGCTGCTGACAGGCCATGGTGGTGCAAGGGCTTTGACCTCATGTGCAGAAGGAAATGAACCTCTGCTGGGATTCCTGTTCTGTACTGTCACTGTGCCCTCTACCTAAAGAACACACCCCCAATTTAACCCCTTCCTCCTCCACCTTCTCCCCCTGCTTCTCTCTGTCTTTTCCTCAGAGGAGAATTAGTTCTCCTACTCGGTCCATATCCAGTTCTGGCCTCAGAATGTGGGTCTAGAGAATCTGGTCTAGAGATGTCTAAATTTATAAAAAAGCACCCAAACAAAAAAATACAAAACAAGTATGAATTAAGGGAGTATCAACTTCTAAATAACTATACTTCATAGTCTAAGTCCTAATCAATTTTCTCCTGTTCTTTCTCCTTTATATCCATAAAAAAGACAAAAAAAAAACCCCAGCAGCAATAGCAGAAAAACAAACAAAAAACAAACAGAAACCTCTCCTGATAAATTTGTGATTTCTTTGCTCTAACGTTTGACAAAGAACAATTTGCTTATTAAACATGTCTCTGTATAGCAATTGTGCTAAGGTCCTTTATGGAGTGTGCAAGTACAACCATTGGAAAGAAGAGAGTTAAGCTATATGGTGGGCTTTGTTTTATTTTTGTAGATGTAATTGTTTGGATTCAGTCTGTTACTTTTCTCTTTTTATAGTCTCAAAAAAGAAAAAGAGCCAACTGAAGACTGAATGTTTGCTCTATGATGGGTAGAGTTCTCCATAGCTTCAAAAGGGAAGGAAGGCTACTGTTCCTTTAATCAGCTAGAAAACTGTGGCCCTTTTCTCATTTTGATCAGAAACCAAATCAGCACAGCTGTGGGGGACACTGTCCTTATACAGTTGTCTCGGTCATCCCAGGCAGAGCGATGTTCCCTGTGGCACGTCCTGCTCCCTGCTTGATTTCTTGAAGTTATCTGGTAAGAATAAACTATTAGCAAGCTTAAGTCGGCGATAATTAGCTGTACATTATTATTTCAAAGTGGTGTGGCTGTGCCAATTAAGTGGGTAATTAGGAAAACCCCAGGACAATAAATTAAGACACAGCCTCAACACCAGGGTCCCATCTGTTCGCCAGCATGCTTTCCAGTTACCCAAGTTTCTCAGTGCAGAACATACAATGAAGGGATTGGCTACACGCACCCTGTGTGCTTGGGTGAAAGGGAATGCCCTAGGTGCTTAGGCAAACTAAGAGGCTTAGTGTCATGGAGGACTTGGTGCCCAAGGAGGAGTAGGAGGACCTTTTGTCCATGGTGTATATTTAATCTTTGAAAACAAAATAATTCTTTAAAAAATTTCTCATCAGAACATAATTGGAACATGATACCCAGAATTTCCATTTTAAAATTGTGTTTATTAAGTTATGATTTGGGTGAGACTTTATCACTTGGATTATCAGAAGTTATATTTATTAAAAATAGAAACTAAAACGGACTCTTGACATTATGTGTTTATACAGACCAATAAGCAAGGCTATCATGTTGAGTGAAGATGCCATTATTAACTAAAGCAAATTATATCCAGCCAATACACACACACACACACACACACACACACACACACACACACACACACACACCCAATTAATTAAATGTAGAGGAAATTATATTCAATAAGAATACTAAATCTTATTAGGTTTATTCCCAAGATAAGTAAAATATATTTGTATTAAATGGGTCAGTTACTTAAAACACATGAGTTTATAATTACTGAATAAAGTATTACAATGCCTTATTAATGAAATAAAAAGGAGTTAAACTTTATAATTCTATATAGCACAGTGACTGTATGTGATTCTTAAGTGGTAAATCAATCTTGAGATACACTGGACTGAAGATAATATTGAAAATATACTCTATGGGTGGATATATACATAGCTCATGAAAAAGGAAACTCTGAGAAGAATTTACTATCTCTTATAATAATAAAGCAAGCAATTTACAATCTGTTTCCTAAAAGGAAGTAAGTCCTTTGAGGTGTCATTATTTATTACCTGAGAGTTTAATTTAGGAAAATAAAGGTCATGCTCTTTGAATGAGAAAATTTTTGTTTAATTGAAAACAGGACTTAGCAAGCGGTGGTACTACTTAAGTGCTTCCAGGGCAAGCCAGGCCTCAACAGAGCTTTAAATAGGGTGCCAGAGGTGAGGCCAGAGCGTGCATTGAGGTACAAGCAGGCCAGAGTCAAGACCTCCATGAGTAATGAAGATGAGGAACTGCAGGGGGTCAAAACTCCAGCCTGCAGGAAGCACCTAGTGCCAGAAGGCAGAGCAAACATATGGCAAACGTTTAGGCCCCTGGTTCTTAACCTTTGGGTATCATGTATCCCACAGAGAACTGATAAAGCATTCCCAGAGAAAAGGCTCCTAAACAAGCACAGGAAAAGTTGTGTTGTGTTGGAAAGCAATTTGCTCCAGCTGAAACTAATATTCAAAGAGAGCTGTCCTTAAAAAAAAAAAAAAAGCTATCTTTTATTTTCTCTTTGCTCATGGGAAATTGCACAGCTATTGCGTAAGACATCTTAATTTAATGCTAGGCCACAGATAACTAAACTGACACTAAACACCTCTGGGCCTGAAAGGAGAGAAGTAGTGTCAAGGAGCTGATGTGAATCCATATTAAAATTAGAACTGGTCTTTGATGTGGCTACGTAATGGAGGTTTAATATCTAATAGATTTTCATTTTTCTGTTTTGGTTGACAGGTACGGAAAGTTGTAGAAAACTATGATGCAATCCCTGCTGAGTTAGAACTCTCATTGTTTGCTTGTTTGGATGGCTGTAGGCTTATGTCAGGGAATGTCACAAATATTGTAAATTTTTCATGTTCCATTGACACTCTCCTAAGCATTGTTCGTTGTGTTAATCTGGGGCATTTGTAATAATACATTTGCCATTTTTAGGATTAAGTGAGTGAAAACAAATTCCCCCATATTTCACACTATAAAAAGAATAAGAAAATATACTTCAAATCATGGAAAGTGTGCCCTTTACATTGGGCAGATTTCAAACTCTTTCTCAGAAAATCTATTTCCAAGTAATAGATTTCTCAGATATACCTGGGGCTTTTGATTGTGTTTATAATGTGACTCTTGGGTTATCTCATTTGTGAGGCTCAAAATATCCCCCTGCAAGGAAACCAAACTGTGAGTGAAATTCTTGCCAATTGACATACCTGAAAGTTCTTCCTTTTCTCTTTTTGCCTCCCTTCCTCCCTTCTTCCCTTCATTTCTTTTTTCCTTCCACCTCAAAGAGGCGAATAGTCCTTCTATTTAGTCTCCTCAGAAAGTCAACAAACATGTACAGTTTTGAAAAGAAATTCAAGGGTTCCCATTTTCCCACTAAATATTTTTTAAAAGGTGACTATTCAAGTTCCTGCCATGCTGAAGCAGATGACTTCACAAATACAAATCATTTCAGGATTGTTTACACACCCTATTGGAGATAAATAAGACAGCAAATGATGCTTGTTTCTGTTCTGATGTAGAAACATTATTTGTATTTGAAGCATCATTGTCCTTCAAGTTTTCAAGCTCTATGTTCTACTTTGTTGGGCATGGTAAAGAATATTTCAAACACTGTACATCTGTCAACTGCCTTTGAAATGTCTTAAAGACACATCCATGCATCAAGAAAATGGAGAACAGGAAGAGGAAAGGGTGTTATAACAGTATTGTTTTCCATTGCCTGTCTAAAGGATATAACAGAGTTGTAATTTTCCCAACTGTCTTTAAAATAGTAAAAATAAGTGTCTAGAGTAGGATTGTAACATTTGCTAGAAACAGTCCTATTTATTAATGTATTTATTCATTATCTTTCCATCTCTAAGACAGAAATCAGAGCAGCATTCCCTGGTGTCTTTAGAATCACATGTGGTTGGTTTCTCTTGGAAGTGGAACAAATGGAGTTTCGAGGGAAGTTCCAGGGTAATTCTTAGTGTTTAGACTCACATTTGTAGAGTTAATAGACATGTCAAGCCTCTTTCTAAAAAATATGACTCCTCTTTGATGATTTTTGAAATCAATAGAACTAAGTCTCTTCTCTTGCTATATTGGTTTTACCTTCCACTACCAAGAATCTTGTTATAAATCAAATATTACAACTTTGGGATCTTGTAAATTGAAGAGACTCAATGGATTTATAACCTTCATCTTATTTGGCTTTGTGTATAGTTTTCTATTAAAACCAAACCTGATGTAAATTCACACAAATTAAAAAAAACATAGAAGAATAGAGAACTTTAATTTTCATAAGGTTGAATATATTAGGGATGTTATAGCTCAGTAAAATGGTTACACATATTGAACCCTGATCACTAATGTTCTCTATATAAGAGTGTAATGTTAAAATCTATTTGCTGTTCAGGTTACAGTACTGTGCAGCAGCTTGCTCCCTGACTTTCACAAACACAACAGGCCCCCCTACTGAGACCTTGTGAGTCCCTAGCTAACAAACTGTGGTGTCAGAATCTTACATTAGAGGAAATATTGTTTCTATATCCTGTTCCATACTCCCTCCCTGCCTGGGAATCAGAGAGCCTGGGTACAGGCTTGTGCTGTGAATACTCTCCTCCTCAGGAAGTTAAAAAAAGAGATTCCACTTCTATCATGAGAACTGTTTCCTCTTGCTATGGCTTGAACTCTGCTGAGAACCCACAACAAGCTGTTACCCCTCTGTCCCTTTGTCCATGGCATTAATATGTTTTCACATAAACTTCTTACACTCCAGGAATCCATCTCCGTGTCCTCCCTCCTTCACCAAATACTTTCATTCTGATACCCATTAGACTGGGAAAAGATAATGCCTGGGTCACATATGACAATTGAGGTCACTGCTTTCTAAAATGACGAGCAGTTACAGAAATAGTGGTAATGTCAAAGCCTCAAGTAGTGTGTTTTATCTAAGTGGTCTTAATGACAGATCTACTCATTGTCTTTAAAGCAGAGTTGAGGGACAGGAACATTTGGACTGAAAGTAGAGAGTATTTGAAAATACACAAGCATAAACTATTCTTATTAAGTAAATAAGGCCCTGATGTGAAAAAATATACTTTTATATGCAATAAGGAACATTAGATAATAGAAAAATAAAAACAAGAAAAATAAACCAGAAAATAGTTGGTTTGCAGATGGCCTAAGGGAAAGTTAAGAGTGGACATTATCCAGTTAACTTTTTGTTTCCTAAGTCAAGAGAATTATTGTTAAAATGTTACCAATGAAAGAAAGGAATATCCAAGATTGGATCTCAACTGCTGTATCCCCAGATGTATGCACAATGAGCAGAGGAGATGGCTGAGTGGATGAAGTGCCTGCTGGGCATGTGTGTGAGGAGCTGAGTTTGATTCCCAGAACACGTGTAGAAAGCCTCGGATGGCCAGTACTTGAAACCCCAGCAATACAGGGCCAGAGACGGGCAAATCCCTGAGACTTGACCAGCTATGCTAGGCCAATGAGTGAGTTTCTTGTTCAGTGAGAGACCCTGATTCAAAAATTAGTTTCGTCCTTTTCTTTTTTCAGCATGAGATTCCTGGGGCAATTCTAATTTCTTGGGGTGCACTGTTTTAATAGTCTAAGAGCCCAGTAGAAGAGCACAAATCTTCTTAGTCTGGCTTCAGTCCTGCCAAGCAGGCCGTTTACCTTCTCCACTCTGCTTCAACACCTTAATCTTAAGGTGTCACACACCTGTATCTGCAACAAATGTCAGAAACAGAATGCAAGTGGAACCAAGGTTAGAACACGCTTAGTGTCTGAGTGCCATGGATAGGAGCCATTTCCATGTGGCTTTTGGCTACTTTTGGAAGGGCTGGCACAAGTACATCCAATTAGTTAAAGACAGTATTTTGTCATGAAGCCCAGGATAGCCTCAAACTTAAAATCATCCCTTAGTTTGCCAAGTGCTGGGGTTACTGGCAAGTGCTACCATGACTAGCACTGCTACATTTCATTTCTAAGAATTTCCTCTCCTTGCCTCTGGACAATAGTCTCTGATGAACTGTTTGATAATTTCTTTCCTATTGTACTTCACTGCTGAGATGAGATGTGTTCTGGTTGGTCTGATTCATTCTCATGTTGGGGTGAGTAACTGATAGACGTCAAGGACATGTTACCAATGACTTCCTTACGGCCGATTTAAGTAGCTATGTGATACAGGTGTGACTTCCAGGTCAGGCATAGCTGAGGCCCTCTGTGCTTGTACTGTGGGTGATGTTGGAGTGTCTCAAGTTTGAGGGAAAGAATCTGAATCACTTTGTTGCTCTTCTCTCTGTGCAAACTTTGAATAAATCGTTTTTTTTCTTCTGCTTTTCATTGTTAAGGAAAAATGGAAAACAATCAGAACACACCAGATGTTGACCCCAGGCCTCTACGTGCACAAATATACCCATTCATGTTACTGTCTAGGGTTCTTGATCAGATTCATTTTCTCTGCTAAAGAATTGAAAAGCAGGAAAAAATCTCAAGTGCAACAGGTAGCAGCTGGGAAATTCTAGAACACAGCAGATGGAATCCACTGGTGAAGTTAGGCTTTTATCAGGGGTAAAGAAATGCACACACACACAGGACCTCCTCTTGTTTCTGCCCCTGTCTCTGCTCCTCTCCCTTCCTCTCTCTCTCCCCCTCCCTCTTTCCTTCCCCGTCTCTCCCCTGTCTCTGCTCTTGTCTCTCCCTTGTCTCTACCCCCTGTCTCTGCCCCTCTCCCTCCTCCTCTCCCTCTTCCTCCCCCTCTCTCCTTTCCCCCCTCCACACACACACTCACACTCTCTCACTCATTCACACTCTCAAACTCTCACATTCCTTGTGCACACACAAAGACACACACACACACACACACACACACACACACACACAGAGTAAGCACATAGGCAGACCATTTGTGAAGAAGCAAAGGGGTTACTGGGGCACCTGAAAAAATCCAGTTTCTCTTTGAGAGCTGGAGCATTTAGTGTTCGAAGGGTTTTCTTCCCCTATTAGGGCTGGTCAGTTTAAATAGAGAGAGAGATCACTTATCAGCAGGCTGGATCCTACTTGTGGGAGACAAAAGGCTGCCTTGTCTAAGTATATTTATTTATTTTTATTTTAAGTTGCCAAGCTTTTGTCTCAGCCCAGGAGGGTGTGGATGAAGCTAGCCACCTTGGAAATGCATTATCTTTATTACCTAGTCATGACCCCTCACCCCATCCATCTGCCTGTCAAGGAATCTAACTCCTAGTCCTTCACATTAACAAATGTATGCACTACATACTACATAATAGTCCCCCGTGTAGGTAAAATATACAATCTCAAAATGCAGCTAATAGTTATTTGAGTTATTGAATAGTGTCCTGAATAAAAACTAGGAGCCCTGCAGATGTACCACTTCACTTTCTTGTTGATTTTGACCAATTATGAATAACTTGGCATACTCATTTAAACAAGTAGAATTGACCACAGTAGTTGCAATTTTAGTTGAAATGAATAAAAGTTAAGTTGTAAAGGAATTACATCTTTTTTTTCTTTGAGTGGATACCAGTTTCCTTACTATGGCTATATTTGCTTTAAATCTTTTCTATTTGGTCAAGCATTTTTTTAAATTTTTTTGATATTTTTACTTAAAGTCCCTTATAATGGAGAACATGGTCAACACCTTTTAAGGTACATTTTCATAATACAGAATAATATTAGATTTAGGCTTGACACAGTTTTGACTTTTCCTGATGATTTTTAACTCACACAAGAGGAAAATGCATTCAGAACATATATTTCTTATTGGGACAGTGAATGATAGTGTGGGGAGTCTCTATCCTGATTGTTGTAGCTGGCTGTAGACCGTCAGCTCAGGGCTAAACTAAAGTTACCAGAGAATCCTTACCATGGAGTGCCTGTCTAAAAAGAGCTGCCTATAAAAGATGTGGAAAGATATTTGTACATTTTGTAGACTCCTTCCCATTTCTAGTTCCCATTCTTTCCACGTTTCTGCTCTTCCTACCATTTATTCTTCACCTCCTTTGGTGTGTAGGGGAATCACCGTCAGCCCTTTAATGAAATGAAATCCTGTCAGGTGAACAAGACTTCCTGTGAGAAGGGGAAAACCTGGACTCACTTAACCAGAAAGGAAAAAAAAAAATCTGCAAATGATGGCGAACAAACCCAGGGTCACAGTTCCTTGATGGGAAGCGGGTTCAGGGAGGGTTCAGAGAACAGACCCCAGGAGTTCCTTGGGTGGTACAAATATATTTAAAAAAAACACAACAACAACCATTATCAGTTTTATGTTTTTGAAACACACTTCTGTTTGTGACAAATGCACCTTGAGCCTTGTAAAGCATTACATCCTAGGAAATATTCACCATGCATTTCTCTGGGCCCCAAACCCAGACTTCAGCTCTCCCTTTGGCTCATCCAGCTCCACACATTGTACACACATTGAATTATTTTCAAGCATTTACAAAGAAAACTGTTATTGCTGTTGGGATAGAAATCTAAAAATATTTTTTCAAATACAATGACTTAGGTGAGAATAAAGTTAAATGATTAAATATAGATTCAGAACAGCAAGAGAAAAATAGTTCTTATCTCGAAGCATGTAATTATATATTTCCTCTGCTGAGCCGGAGACTGACATTTTAAATGTCTACTGTTTGACAGCTGTGGTCAGACATCTCTACAGGGTTGAGCCTGCTCATTAGTGCCACATTAACCTTAGCTTTGCCTCAGGCCATTAACTAGCAAACTGCACATTTGACCTTTGTTCTACAGATATTTTCAAACAGTGTGCAAGGTACTGCTTTTAATTTGGGTTCTGTATTATGTGTGGACTGACTTTATGGGTAAAGAAGAAAAAAATCAATACATGTCATTAAATAAAGAAACATGTGGTTTGAGACATTACACAGAGGAAAGCTCCATTTGAAAATGTGATTCCTTTCCAATGTTTTCCCTGATAATTAGCTTTGGTCAAAATTAGAAATAGTGCCTACTGTCTCCAGTGGAAGAGATAGACATGGAATGCAATGTGTGACGATATATAAATGGTTTAAATGAAACAAACTGTTACAAGATTAAGATAGTAGACTAAAGCTATATTTTTAGAAGTGTCTAATGAAATAAAATGCAAACCCAAATGTAAATTAGAGCCACATGTTTAAAGACACATAGTTCCTTAGATGAACAAAGTTTAACTTTATATGGGTGCCATTCTTCACACCCAATGTATGAGGCATATGTCAACCTTATAAATTGTAAATTATGTTAGTTTAGTAAATTATTTTATTAGACTGTGTACATGTGGCTATATCCAATTTATGAAATTGTTCCACAGTATACACTTAAGTATGATCTATATTTGTGAAAGTTTCAGGGGTTCATGATACCTGGCCAAGTATGGAAATTGGTTGGTTCCAATTTTGTAGAACTATATCATCCTTATAGTGCCACCTTTCTAACGCACCCCCTCTGCCTGACTGCTTATTAACATGCATGTAGAGAAAGTTGGGAAAGGGTAAACACCAGATTGTCAACATTGGTTACTTCAGGAGGATACAAACACTACAAAGAGACTCATTAACTTGATCTTCAGATAACCTTTGAATTATCTTATTGCTCAGTAAAAGATGTTGCTTTTGTTACTAAAGGTAATCATTGTATTATACCCACTTGAAAGTGTTTTTCAGTTTTATAGTCATAAATGAGCATGACCATGTCAACAAACCACAAAGGGCAACTCACAGATGGGTTGCATTTCTTTTTATATATTTTAGCATGTGATGTATCAGGAGACCCTTCTGGTACTGTTGGCCTCAAGGGCATGGGAAGCAATGAAGCAATAACTATGCTAGACCATGTTTCTCCCCTGCCTTGAGTAAGCTCAGGGCAAACAAGGCTGCAGGCTATGAATGAGCAATTGTGTTACAGACCTTTTCTTCTTTACTGAGCCAGCACTGCACAAGGGTAGTCATCAGCGAGTGATTAGAATTAACTCTGTTCGATGCTTCTTGTGCTGCATATGCCAGGCTTCTGGAAATATAGAGACTATTCCTATCTGAACATACTACATTCTAAGTGCCAATTTCCACAAGAAGTGACATATCTGTTTTCTAGCATAGCAATATACATATAAGTAATGTGTTTGCTTTCTTAATGTGATAATATCCATAAATTCTTGGAACTATAGTAGTAGTTCTCTTTAACACTTTTAAATTTTGATTTTTTTCAAACCTTCAGCATGTTTCTGATATTGATAATTGGTGTGCACATACTGTGATGGAAGAGATCAAAGGACAACTTAGAGATGATTCTCCCCTACCATGTGTGTCCCAGGACTGAACTTAGTTGTCAATCCTGCTAGTAGGCACCTTTACCTGCTGAGCCATCCCACCAGTCCTAACTGTGGAGTTTAATTTTGTTTATGTGATGATGACATGTAAGTAGGAGAGGGAGCTACTCACATGGATGACTTTTTACAGGTTCTTTCTAACTCAGTGTATCTGTGATGGATTACTATAGGATCTTACAATACAGTGAGGCTAAATAGTAATGGCTATTACACTTAAATGTAGTTCATTCCTTGGGACTGTTACTGAGTTAGTAATCCTGACTTTTAGACATCTAATATTTTGATAGAATATACTAGGGACCTATGGCTTTTCACAATCTAGAAGTAGGTCCTATGGTTTAAAGAATCTTAAGACATTTTTCAGTTTAAGAGCTTAACAATACCATCATTTAAAAAAGCATTTTGTACTAATTTTCAATTCTGGAAAGTATAAAAAACTATGACATCACCAAGGGCTGATTTATCAAGCATTTGAGCATCTGTTGGGTATAAATGATGATCAGATCCTCAGTACAAATGATAGACAAGATAGGGCTTTTGCTGTGAGAGCAGAACCCTCCATTAGAGGAGGCAGATTTACAGAGTAGAAACAACTGTAGGACAGGGACTATTAAGAACACATGGGTGAGAAACAGGAAGAACCCATAGACACTGCACAGATCAATGAAGAAGGAAGAGAGGAGGACAAATTTAAATGAGACATTGAAGAATGATGAATAGAGTAATGTAGAAGGCAAAACTAAGTGGAGGAAATGAATATGCTAAGCACAAATTTTGTTAAAGCAATACAGATATATTTTATGCAACAGTTCAATAAAAATGTGATTTTTGGCTGGAGTGTGGGACTAGAAGCAAGAATGAGCATGGAATGAGGCTACAGGATGAAAGTGAAGAGGTCCTGGCCATCGTAAGACATTTTTGTCTAAATTACTTTGTATTTCAAAGCATCAAAAATGGTATTCATGATTTCCAATGTTGCTTCTCAGTGTAGCTTAGAAAAGGAATTGAAGGGAAAGAGAAGGGAAAAAATTAAGAGGCATGGCCCATCTGTTAAGTTTGAAGCCTGAATTTATACATTTTTATATGGACCTGGTAGATGATACTTTGAAAAAACATTCAGACAAGGAACACTTTCCCATATCCTTTTAAATACTGCAATTCAATTCTTCATATGAATTATATATGATTTCTATATTTCAGTGATGTTTCCAGGCCAAGATGAAAAACTTACATAAGTAACATAATTACTGAAGGATAATTAGCAAAAGCTTTTTAACTTTTTCCTGCATTTATTATGCTTCCAAATTTAAAGGATATCATCTTCATGGTGGTGGAAAAGTAAATATATGGATTAGCTGCACCCATATCAATTTAGATGTAGAATAGTTTTCAAGAATATAATATTTCTTTTATTGAAATATTTCATGTTAACTAGAAGTAGAATCACATGTCTTAGCACTGAGCTGGGAAGGAAGAGAGAGATTACTTTATTGTTTAGGTGATAAAGATACCCTAACAGAAGCAACTTAAGTAAGAAATACTTTATTTTGGCTTATAATTCCAGAGGGATACAATATATCATGGTAGGGAAGGCATGCACCAGGAACAGGAAACTGGCTAGTCACATTGCATCCATACTCATGAACCGAAGAATGAACAGAAAGTGTGGTCAGCTATTAATTCTCAAGGACCACCCCCAGTGACTCATTTCCACTAGTAAGATTGTATCTCCTAAAGTTTTCATGACCTCCCCCTAAAACACCACCATCTTTGGAAACAAGTGTTCAAATGTGAGACTATGGGCTACATTTCACATTCAAAGCATAAAGACCAAAATCAGTTGGTTATGTTTTAGCTGATAAGTCTTTTTGACTACTTTGTGTCAACTACTTATTTCCAAACAACTCAATCACACTTGTACCTAATGTAGACACTTCTAGAACCTTAGTGAAACTACGTTTTAGAATAGTATTATTTATTATTTGACAGTCTCATACACATACAATATATCTTGATTATATCTCTGGTGGTTTGAATGAGAATAGCCATCGTAGCTTCATGTCTTGAATATTTGGTCTGCAGTTCATCTAACAGTTTGTGAAATATTAGGAGATGTGACCTTTTTGGAGCAGGTGGCCTTACTGGGTACAGGCTCTGAGATTTCAAAAGATTCAAGTCACTGTCTCTCTCACTCTGTGAGTGAGTCAGAAGATCTCAGGTGTTCTCCCACAATATCTATGCTCTGCCATCACATATTCAAACCCTTTGAAATCATAAACCCAAATTAAACACTTCCATAAGTTTCTTTGGACATGGTGTCTTACATAGCAACAGAACAGTAACTAAGACAATATCAAACCCAATTTTCCTATCCTCTTCCCCCAAACATCTCCCAATACAGTCCCCACATTATGTGCTATTCCTCCTTAAAAAACTAAAAATATAAAAACAACAAAACTCAGAGTCCAGTTAGCATTGTCTATATATTCGTGAGTGTGAGGCCATCCACTGGGGCGTGGGCAGCTTATCAGAGGCTATGTATGCCATGCCCACAGGAGAATGACTCCCCTTCCACCAGAAGATCTCTGTTGCCAATGTCTCCTCAGTTATCAGTTATGGGTGGAGCCTTATATGCCTCTCTCCCATCCATGCTTGAATGTTGATTGTCTTGATCTTATGTATAAGGCTTTTTCAGATAACCCCAGCATAGTGAGTTCATGATTACCACAGTCATGTCACATCTAGATGATAGCAGCATTTTTCCATGTTCTCCATCTTAAACTGTTACATTTATTTCTACTTTCTTTTTTGCAATGTTCTCTGAGCATTGGAAGGTTGAATCAAATGTCCCATCTAGGGCTTCAGACCTTTTTTAGTTATAAGAATCAGCATTGACTATTGAACATTGCAAAAAAGATGCTTCTCTGGCCAAGGTTGAGAATAACTCTAATCTATATGTATAAATATAAATGTTTACAGGGCAATTTGAGCACCATATTTGTTATGCAAAATAACCACAGTAGGTTACTATACAGAGCCTTGCTGGTTCTGGGATTTGGACTTCATTTGCACAACCAGACAAAATTTCCTACTGTGGAGGGACCCTTAAATCCACTGAAAAGGCAATTATAACTGTCATGACTTCACTGTACCAGTTAGCACAATTTACCTGGGAGGCCAGTATTTAACTTACAAGGTCCATATCTTACTAAATCTACTGAAGATTCCTCAATGGCCTGCATATTACATTCTGCCACTTTGAAAGGAACCAAGTAGGGAGGAAGTTTCTATGTCAGTCATTTCCAGCTTGATTTCCAAATGTCCTGAAACAGTAGCGTGTATTCTCTTCTAAAATAGGACCTTAGCATCCAGCTGCAGTGGACAACCAAGAGCAACAGCAGTGTATTGTTTGAGGGTGGAACAAACTTCCGTCCACAGCAATTTAGTCACCATGTTTAACCGGCACAGTATTTCATACTGTGAGCAATTGTGCTGACTTCAGTTCCCCTCATTCTTTTGTTTGCATGACTTTGTGACTTTGCTTTCTCCCCCGCCCCCTTTATTTTGAGTACCTTTGACATTTTTTCTTAATGCATAGGGATTCTCTGTGAAATTCCACTAATATCCATAGCTTTGCTCACCACTTTCCTGGTTGAAGAACCAGACATCACTAGTCTGTCAAGGTTTAAAGTCTAATATTTAAGAGCGTAGTATGTTACACTCATGACTCTAGAACCAGTAGCATCAACAGCATTGGCCAGCCTTTGTGTGAAATACAGAATTTTGGTCCCTTTTTGAAGTTATTAGCTCCACATCTGCATGGTGGCAAGATTTGTAGATGATGTTTACACTCATGAAGTTTGAAAAGTAGCATTTGACTTGATTCTCAAGATGGGCATCTCACAAAGTATCAAACCAAACACTCTAATTCTTTGGTCTTCAGTCATTTATTACTCTGATGACTGTTAATTAGATCTACTCTCTGTCCCCATCATTACCCTCAGATCTAAAGCAATAAATAAAACAAAACAAGCAAACAGAAGAACTCCTGCCTGTGGTGGTATTGTGTTCCGCAAAATATTGTGCACCCTAATAAACTTATCTGGGGTCAGAGAACAGAACAGCCACTAGATACAGAGGCTAGAAAATGGTGGCACTCACACCTTTAATCCTAGCATTCCAGAGGCAGAAATCCCTCTGGATCTCTGTGAGTTCAAGGCCACGTTGGCAACAGCCAGGCACGGTGACACACGCCTTTAATCCCAGGAAGTGATGGCAGAAAGCAGAAAAATATTTAAGGCATGAGGACCAGGAACTAGAGCTGGTTAGGCTTTTGACTGGTTAAACTTTTAGGCTTTTGAGCAACAAACAGTTCAGCTGAGATTCATTCTGGATGAGGACTCAGAGGCTTCCAGTCTGAGGAAACAGGATCAGCTGAGGAAATGGCAAGGTGAGGAAGCTGTGGCTTGTTCTGCTTCTCTAATCTTCCAGTATTCACCCCAATACCTGGCTTTAGGTTTGATTTTATTAATAAGACCTTCTAACAATTTGTGCTACACCTGCCTACTTGACTATTTTATCTAGAGCAGGAAGAAAAATAAGAAACTGCAAAATATAATGAGAATATTACACACACACACACACACACACACACACACACACACACACACACACACACACACAGAGTAGGCTCGAGAGAGTATCAGGAAAGATGAAAACACTGAACAGGATAAGAGTAGTTGAAAGTATGGGGTGGGACACTAAGGAAATGCTGCTTCTTCCTTCCTTGTATGTATCAGTCAATGATGTCACCTCAGTGACCTTAGTTAGAAAGTATCTTAAAATTCTTACTTCACACATTAATTCTTGATTTTGTGAGTGTGCATGTGCATGTGTGTATTAGTGTTTGCGTGTATATGAGTGTACATTTATGTGCAGGTGTAACTGTACACATGCACACTATACATGGGAGGTGTGAAAGCCACGCTGTGTTCTCCTCCATAGACTCTGGATATCTGTACACTGGCATTTGAATTTGCAAAGCAAGCATTCTTTGCCCTTCCAGGTCCTGATTTCAAAACTCAAATGTCATTGCCTTCTAAGCAAAAAATGCAAAATTCTTCATTATCATCGCATTTTCCCTGTAATCCTCAGAGGCATGAGAAATAGAAAGTGAAAAAATAAAACCTTAGTTGATACACTAAACATTCTTCACTCTATTAAATTTTACTTTAGTACTTCTGAAATATTTTATATCTAGGGCTTAGAGTCACGTATAGTAAAAACTTACTACTTTATATTCCTTGTTACCAAAGACTCAGAAACATGATAGAAGTTGAATAAACCTTTATTCAATAGGCAATTCATAAGCATGGTGTAAGTCAGATGTCTTTCACATAGAATAGAAAATAATCATGACTCTGTGTTCAGAGCCAATAGCAAGGGAGGGATTTAGGGAGACTGAATGAAGTGGAGTGTGTGCCTGTAGGTACATGGTATCTAAAACCCTTTATCTTTAAGGTTCATAGCCAGTGAAAATTTTCTATTCCAAAAATAAAGTTAAATATTAACATGGCATTCTTTTATAAAATAATGATTTTACTGGTTGCTATTAAATGTCTTAGATATATAAAAATCAATTAGTAAAGTATAGCATTCTATAATTTGTTTGTAGTAATAGTTATTTAGATCTTCTCTATGGGTTTAAAAACATTTTTTTTCCATCCAGAGAATTCATCAACAGCCTTAGACTGCACAGGTCTTTCTACGGTGGCCTGGCTGATCAGCTTTGCATTACTGAGTTAGCTGCTGCTGAAGGAAGACCCTGTTGGAATGGGGAGGATGTGGTGAAAAGGTAAGTCAGGTGTAACTTTCTTCTGCTGGAACTAGAATGGATGCTTAACTGTTCCTAGTTTATGACATAGAGGCTAATCTTCCTTTTCAGTTTCTTAGATTATTCCAATCCTTCTTACCATTTCACTCTCAGGGCACCACATGTTGATTTAAAGTTTTCTTTATGTCCACCTGTCCAATTTACACACAACTCCATCCTTGAAATTGTTACATTCTGTCTAGTTGATTTAATAAGTATCTTATTAAGTATCTGAATAAGTATCTTATTTTTTAACTTCGTGAATACTAGATTGTGAGGAAACTCACTGAAACTTGAATACTCATGCAAAGATAAGATTGAGAGAAGGGATATATAGAGAGAAGAGTACTTCTGAAGCATAAGATAAAATACACTTTTCATTCATACACTCCCTGTGTAGGATTTGAACCCTTAAAAGGTATATTTGAATCTCTGGAAATTAACTTCGTTTTCAGCTATTTGGTAAAAAAACGATACCATGTCTACTCCCTTACATGCCAATTCCATGTGGTTGGTATCTGATGGCTTAGATATCACAAGGATGTGTTCATTTAAAATCATCTAGCTACCTTTTAAGTACTAACCAGGCCTGACCTTGCTTGGCTTCCAAGATCAGATGAGATGGGGTGTAGATGTAACTTGATGAGCCATATTTTGTCAATATCCGTGGGAGCTCTGCCCTTTTCTGAAAAGAACTGAAGGAAGAGTGGGTGGGGATGGAGGGGACAGAAGAGATATTAGGAGGGAGGGACTAGGAGGAGAGGAGGAAGGGGGAACTACAGTCCAGATGTAAAACAGTTCAAAATAAAACAACAAAAATCATCTAGCAAATTAAGTGACTCTGATAAATACATATGGCAGTACACTTTAAATACAGATAGATGTCTGTAATAATTTTTTTTTACAAACTTTCTAGGTGGTCATACTTATTATACTTAGAAGCTACATCTAAGATTAACTATAATCTTAGAGTTAATAAATCAGAGATTATGAATAGTCATAGAAAATGACTTTGAAAATAAAAAACTGTTAATTGTAATAAAGTATTTGGTAATCTGACTAAAATGTTTTTTATTATGCTCTTTGAGTATTGGACTATATTTTTAAATGTTTATTTCCACTTATTTAAAGCAGTCATAATATTCAACTGAGTGGGTAAAATAGTTCTGTCCATATGAATTTTGCTTCTAAGATTCTACTAATTTATACTTGGAATTATAATTTTCTCTGCTTATTATTCAAATTGAAGTGAACTCTGTTTATTGACAATATTTCTAACAAAGATGATTGAAAATCCCATGATTATAAATGAAAGATTAAGCATTTGATGCAAATGTGTTTAATATATTATATTATGTTTTCAAAATCTTCATTTGTAATTATTTATGTTCGATTTGTGTAATTCTTTTGGCATTTGTTTGAGATTTGTGTAATAGGAGAAGACAATGATTTAACAAGTTTTTGGATAGAAAATAATTTAAACTCACATGACACAATTTCTTTACTCAATGTAACCCTTAACGACCTTTGTATTTGAATTGAGAAGCTACATCTTTAGGTAGAGTTCTCCATGAAGAATGTCTGCATTTGTAGAACAAAGTAATTCTGGGTCTTTATCTCCTTCGTTTATCCCTTCCTTCACCATACTTCTGAGGACTTCTGATTACTGTTTACCCTGTTTAGAAGGGCCAAGTGCAGAGAGACTCCAGCTCAGGAGAACAAACCTCACTCTACCCTTAACGCCCTGAAATCATTCTTCCAACCTCATTACCTCTGTGGACACCTTCACCTTCTTTTGGGATATTTTGTTTCCCATGGCTCCCAAGTCTATTCCTGCTACATTTTTATTTAGTCAACATTTTTGCTCCCAACTTCCATTGTTAGTGTACACATTTCAGTCATTTTATTTTAAGGCAGTGAGCAAAGAACTTTAAGTGCTGGGTCATTTAATTCTCCCAAGACAACACTAATGTACTAAAGTAAGTTTGTTGGTCTGTATGTTTTGTCTTGTGAACACTGAAATTTCATGGGTACCTTACCTTTTTTACATGCTTGACTTAATATTGTATTTTCAATCATGACTCAGTTAGTTCTTGAAGTAAATTTAGAGCAACAACATTTTGTCAATGCAAACTCAATGCTAAAAATCTAGATATCTTTGCAATCTACTTAATTGCTTATGCTGTGTTCACTGTGGTTTTTACTTGGATCACTGCTGTTTTTTTATTTCTTTTCTTATGACAATTAAAAATTCACTTTACAGGAAGTGTTATTAATAGCTTTAAATTTCTAATTTATAGTTTCATAACAGTTTTGTGACATTTTTGTTAAGGTACTGATACATGTATTTTAATAGTGAACTCCTGAAATAATCCAACATCAGTTATCTGGACTCAGTATTTTATAGAAATGCTATTTTCTAAACTAATTTTTTTCTTCAGTAAAAAAAATATAGCAAGAACCACAGTGAAAAACTGTAGGCAGTCTTTGCATTAGACACTCATTTTAGAAAGATATCATTAGTTAAAACAAATAATGCCATTCAATTTTTGGAAAGTTGAAACCAAGTGAATGTGTGTCATATTTAGGGGTGAAGACTATTATCCTTTTTATGGTAGGTTATAATACCATCACATCCATCCTGGGGAAACAATGCCAAAAACATCAACACACCAAATTGGTTGCCAAGATTGATTTTTATCATTCGTGGTAAGACTGGAGTGATTACCTTGGCTGTGTTTCTTCTCCTGCAGGCATTTGTTAGGAGGTGACTGATAAGATTATTCATGTGCACAGCTGTGCTGCTCCAGAGGCTTAGTGTAGAGATGCTTCTGTGTCATCGGAGTCTGTGAAATTGGGTAAAAGCAGGAGACCTGGAGCTCCTTGTGAATGAAAGAAAATGTCTCATATCTGTAGCATAAGGAGAGTTTTGTCTCTAAACAAAGTCTATTTTAACTCCAATAAGAGTGTCTTATACTCTCCTATAACACTGAGGTCAAAGGTCAAGCTCCTGATTGGAGATGAAACTGATCAGCTGCTGCAGTCTCTAATCTGCATCTCTGAAGGTCCATCTTCTCCAGCACACTTTCATTATCTTGAAACAAAATTGTTCTCTGGAAGGCATGCCGGTCCCCAGTCTGTTCTCAGTTATCTGGGATTGTAAATTGATTGTTCAGTGATTCACTTCCCTCTGGGCAATGAAGTTTAGGTGACAGCCCCGTTAATTACCAGGGCTTGCATCCCCCTGTTATTAATAGACAGAAAATCTAGTAACTCTCCCCGGATACCCAGGAATTCAGGATCTCTACATTAGCCCTGGAAACAGCCAGGAGCTGTTAACTACTCTAGTAAAATTAATAAGCCACATCATTTCTACTTTATCTTCATTTAATTAATGTTCTCTAATGCTTCTGGCACAATTCAATTTTTTTCTCTCTAGTTCTTATGATAAGGTAATCATTTCCTTAAATGATTATGATCAGGTTTTTAAAATCAAATAAAAATAGACCAATGTTAGCACTCCTAACTTTGTACTTAGCTATTACCATTTTCTATTCCAACTAGGACTCTTTTCTCAGCAGTAATTTCCTTTTCCTCACTTCCACCCATCAGCTAACGGGAAAGCGATTTTGCTTTTAATCTTTTGTTCTTTCTGATCCTACAGTGTTTAATTGTGTTTCTCCTATTCTTACAGAGCCAGTGGTCTAGTTCTCATGTTAGGACCTTCATTTGAAGGCAATCTGCTCTCCATGGCTCTGAATGGATCATGTACTAACCACTTGCTTTTCCTACATCCTGTGTTTGCAGGTCACAATATTCCTTGTGACTTGATGCCTGACTGCTGCCAGTTGCTGTCCACTGTGTATGATACATGTCTTGTCAGAGTTGTAAATATTGCCAAAATACACTTTTCTTTTAACAATTTTTAACTTTCGTTTTTTATTTAAAATATTTTTTCATTTTACATACCAACCACAGTTCCCCTCCATTCTCCACTCCCCCACTGTACCCCCACCCCCACCCCACACCCCATCCACTTCTCAGTGAGGGTAAGGCCTCCCTTGGGAGTCAACAAAGTCTGTCATGCCAAAATGAGGCAGGACCCAGCCCTTCCCCCTTGCATGAAGGCTGAGTAAGGTATTCCACCATAGGGAATGGGCTCCAAAATGCCATTTCATGCACCAGGTATAAATCCTGGTCCCATTGCCAGAGGCCTCACAAACAGATCAAGCCACACAACTGTCACCCACATTGGGCCTAGTTCGGGCCCATGCAGGTTCCCCAGCTGTTGGTCCAGAGTCTGTGAGCTCCCACTAGCATGGATCAGCTGTCTATGTGGTTTTCCCCATCATGATCTTGACCCCCCTTGCTTATATAATCCCTCCTCCCTTTTTTCAACCAGACTCCAGGAGCTTAGCCCAGTGCTTAGCTGTGGATCTCTGCATCTGCTTCGATCATTTACTGGGTGATGGTGACAATTAGGGTAGTCACCAGTCTGATTACAGGGGAAGGCCAGTTTGGGCACCCTCTCTGCTATTGCTAGGAGTCTTAGCTGGGGTCATCCTTGTGAATTCCTGGAAATCCAAGCACCAAGTTTCTCCCTAACCCCATTAAAAAACAAAACAAAATGAACAAACAAACGAATAAAACCCCTCAAACACTGAAATTAGCCAGATGAAAAACTGTACAACTCAGTGAACTTCAGAGTAGCCATTCAGAATGGACACTGGGAAGTTTCATATCGGATTATATACTTCACTATAGAATATATTTTATGAATTTACTCATCACCAAAAATCCAAAATCAGTGAGTGAGAACTAGAAAAAAAATTAACTTTATATCCTCTTCCATAGCTTGTATTCATTGCCTGCGTTCAGTCCTGCCTCATGCCCAGTTTTTTCATACTCATGCCACAATATAATTGGTTGAGAACTAGAGGATGTTAAAAATGGGATTTGTGGGCTTATTCATCTCAGAAATCTACTACAGAGGGTGAAAAGTCCATTATTAAAAAGAGTGATTTCCAACTAAATTATTTTCTCCAGGTAACTATGCATACCACTTAGCCAATCTCCTGCTTTCATCGCATTGTGTTTTATTAGAATGAACTCCCTAATCTGTGTGTTGCACCTCTAATTTGCTGTGCTACCTATAAAGCCTTTTACATATATATATCATATCATCTTTCTTCTGTTCTAATTTATTTTAGTATGAAGTCTTTGTATTAATGGAGGTTGAAAATGATTAATATCATTGAGTATACATGAGTGATTTTCTGAAGATAACAGAACTATAGGGAAATTAAGCCCATAATTCCATGGTTCAACCCTCCTAATGCTGCAACCTTTTAACACAGTTCCTCCTGTTGTGGGAACCCCCAAGCATAAAATTACTTTCATTGCTATTTCATAACTGTAACTTTGCTACAATGTAAATATCTGTTTTCTGATGGCCTTAGGAGACCCTGGTGAAAGGGTTGTTTGAGCCTCAAAGGGATCTCAAACCACAGATTGAGAACCACTGCCATAAATGGTACTGCACACTAAGATTTAGACTAGGAAGTGGCCTTGATGATAGGCTGTTGACAGTAGGCTCCTAAGTGAAGTTGAACACCTGACAGTATAGAAGAAGAGGTATGAATCCTAAAATTGCCTACCTGCCTCTAACTCTGAATGCTGTTTTCTGTTTTTCTTTGGCTTAACAGCAAAATATCCCAGAATATACTTCATTGATATTGTGAAACCAGAGAGTTCTTCTAATTTCAAATGTGTTGGGTTAAAGAATATTAGTCAGCATCATTCTAACAAAGTGATGAGGGTGTAGTGTTGGGGATGTATAAAAAAACCCCACAAATTTCTGAATTCACATGCTAGAAAGGTGGCTTAACAGTTAAGAGGGATTACTAATCTTACAGAAGACCCAGATTCAGTTCCCAGAACCCACATTGCAGCTTACCACCCTCTAGCTCTAGAGGATCCCTTCTTCTGGCCTCCAAGGTATACATGTGGTGACATACATCCATGAATGCAAACACTCTTGCAAATGAAATAGAAATGCATCTTTAAAAAATGTATGAAGTCTGAATGTATAATGCTTTGTAAGGGGATAACTGAGACATGCCCATTCTTGAACGATAGAAATGAAAAGTATGGCTTTAAACATGCTATATGCGGAGTCACCACATGCAGAGTCACATTTTGAGTCCTACTGGATGCATATAGGTGCATCTGATGTATGAAGTTTGCAACAAATAGGGAATAAATTTGTAGCACACTCAGCTGTAGACTATCTCACACAGCAGCCAGCTTCTAGCTGTCTTATTCTTGAATTCTTTCTTACTAGGATTTTATTTTTCTTTAAACTGTAGTCTCTGGAGTGACCTTTCTATTGTTTAAGGGTTCATAGCAAATACTAAAGGAGATGTTGGGGCTTGCTCGCTTCATATTCAGTTGTCTCTTGTTAAGGGTTGGTTCATCATTATTCTAAGAGGTGAAAATAGAAACAGTAACACTAAATCCACTAGAAATCATTTCATGCCTTGCCACTGGAATAAAACCAGTTTTAGGATATTTTAAATTACGATTGGTGCCTGAAGAATGTTTGGTTATCAATTAGTCATAATTGTAAGCATCGTAACTTCTGCAGTGGAAGCACCCAGCCATACTTAACATTTGAAAATCTGAAATGTATTCAATGCGTTTGTTCATACTCTTGCCCAGTTAAGAGCTGTTGAATCTAGGAGACATGTAGTGGGCGTGAACAATTTCTAGACTGTGTGTCAACCCTGAACGATACTATTTCATCAAGTGCTTCTGACTCCCCATTTCTACTTAGGAGTTTTGGAGCTGGGAGATTTTAGTATGGAAAAATGAAGTAAAAATGAGAAGAGGTAAGAAAGGAGACTACCTTCTATGACTGGTAAATTTGTGATAGTTTTATTGATGCTCCTGTCTGGCAGGAATTAAAAGTTGCAGGGTGCCTCAGTGTACTCAAGACATTGTCCCCTTTCACTTCTCTATCTCATGGTGCATCTCCAGAAATTTTGTGATCAGAGGATTGTGAGGTTTCCTTTCTCCCCCACGATCTGCATAGAAAACAAGGAATCCTTTCCTCACCACCTCTGGTTTGGGTGAGAGGCTAGCCTGAGCTGTGCTTCTTTCTCTGTCACTAGTTGGGCTTCTGCTGCTTGTGTGAACTATCTAGGGAACCCTCACTCAACTCTCTTTCACTTTGGATGAGTAAATAGGAAAATGCCATAGTAGTCCAACAATATTTCTTCAAAGAAGTTTTGTCATTTGGTCTTCAGCCTAAACTTTTGTACAGTTAATGGGGTGATGTCAAGCTGTGGGACCAAAGTTGTGTGTTACCTGTCATGGGTCCCACCTCACCATGGAAGGCAAAGGACCATAGGTCATGCATTCTCTTATTCTCTGATGCAATGAACACAGAATAGTGGTATGTTAATAGTGTTTGGAGGTAGAGGGGGGATCAGAAAACTACTTTCCTTGTGGTGATAATAACATTGCACTTTGAATAGAATGTTAAGTTAGACAAGATATAGCCCTAATATTTGGAGGACTTAAAATGTAAAAACAGGTAGAAGGCATGCCAACGTATATACATAGCAAATCAGATTCTAAAATAAAAGAAACATAAATTCTCACATTACTTCAAATAAGAGATATCCTATTGATCGAGGCTGTTCAGAAGTACTTAATTAAAAAGGGTTTCACTCATCCATTTAATATAAATATATAGTAAATATGAGTAGATAATAAATTATAATATAAAAATAATTAAAATGTGGGAAGACATAATAAATCAACATTGTTAAATATCTGCTCTGTCCACACAATATTTAGAAACTGGGCTAGAAAATTTGAGATAGAAATTATCGATTGGATGCCATCTTTCACAGAGATCAGGAGACAGAGGAGACGATTCGTGGTCAGACCTAACTGTAATTCACAAAATCTTTACAGTGTGTGGATTTCTTTACTCTGCAGACTTGGAAGCATGAAACAGGATAGGAGTACATCTAACCTTGAATGAAATGGGGAGAACTGGGTGGCCTCCAAGCTACATTCTCACTGCTGTAATTGCTCAGATTATGGATTCTCCCTCTCTGCTCTTTTCACATCAGCTTCACCAGCTTGTCCTTACCACTTAAAGACAAACTGCTTCCCTTCATTGTAGTGCACCCATTCATTCAGAAAGAAGCTGTCAGTATTCACAGCTGGTAGCCACTTGAAAATGACCTCTAGGCACATTCATTAATTATTCAAGTATTAAAATTTATTTTTTTGTAATCTCATGTGTGAATACAATGTACTTTGACTATCTCCGTTGCTCTGATGCTCCTTGCCCCATGACAGACAACTCTTCTCACATGCATTAACTTTTACTTATAACAGTTTTCACATATTTAAAATGTAGCTGAAATATCTACTTAATATGTGAAATTTGTTAAAGTATTTACATAAGGAATTCAGAATGTTAGCTGCCACAGAGTAGAGATTGCATAGATGTCATATCACTATGATTAAGTAAGATCTGCTCATTTACCTCAGTGTCAACATAATTATTGTTATGAGCTCCCATGATTGAATGAATTATATCCTATATCAGGATAATACTATTTGGAAATATCAACATATGTGAAGGATAGCTTGTCAATTAGTAAAAACAGTAGGTGTTGGGGAGATGCCAGGGCAGTAAATAACGTGCACTGTTTTTGCAGGAGATTTGAGTTGGCGTTCCAGTACCCATACTGATCAGTTAAAAACCCCATGTAATTCTAACTTCAGGGGCTCTGACTTGTTTCTTGGCCTCCCTTGGCAACTTATGTACATATACTCCACACAGACACATGTGCATATAAATAATTTAAAATTAAAAAAAAAACCTAAAAGTAATTACAGTGCACATATAGGACTTGAGTAGGAGATGATTCATTCCTAAATACTAAATAGGAAACTATTTTACTAGGGCTAGAAGTAGAGAAAATATGTTTTCAAGAGTTACTCAAATAATCCAGCTTGGGGAAAGAGGGTATGTTTTTTACCCATATAGTGGATCAATTTTCTGAAGAGAGAAATAATATTAAAATACAAAGAGTTTCAGAGATAAAAGGGAAAATTTCCTAAGCAGAGGTTTGGGAGTAGTTGATCTTTGGCTAGGCTTAGCGTTAATCATATTGAACTATTAGTTGACCAGAAAGTCAGGCTGAACCTCCAGCACACCACACAGCATATTGTTCTGGGAAACAGAACAGTTCTAAGGCAGATGTACCTATTGCCATTTCTCATCACCCACTGAGTTCCCCAAGGAAATCTATATTGTAAACAGAATGTCCTGAACATAATAGAGTTGGACACCAGCCATGACCGTGTGTCGACTGTTACTTGCGTGCTGACACCATTCAAATAGACTATTTTTAATTTATTACATGCTTTCCATCAGAGGCTGTGACTAGAGAAGAGTACAAAAGGGAAGCGAGATAAGAGTTCATTGAAGTAGGAACCTAAAGGGCCTTTTCCAGTCTGTGTAACACAGAAGCTGTTCTCTCTGGGGGTCTGGTTTTCATCACAGCTACCCTGACATGTGACTCTCAGATTGTGTTATTGCAAACAGCAGCAATCTTACAGTGTTCCAGTGTTCTGCTTTACAGTAAGGGTGATTTCATACTTATCCTTCATAGTCACACTCAGATTATACCTGCAAAATGGTTTCTTTTAAATCAAACATATAAAAAATACTTTTGCTCAAACTAGGTCCTATATTTCTGTATGATAGTACATAAATTTATTAGTCAGTGATTGTTACATACAAGAAGAGATATCAGAAATGTAGTCATTCATTCATATTTTCTCTTCAAATAGATCCCACTGTAGTCTCATTTAATTTATATGCACAACTCATCAGTTACATGCACATTTTATTGCTAAAGTCCCCAGATCTTATCCTCTGTTGTATTTCTCAAAATAAGTGAACTTTGTTAGAAGTTGTAAAAAGACTTTGCAACACCTGATGGCAGAATTATTTCCACATTAATAAAGGTGGCAGTAGTAATATATTGCCCTTTATATTTTGGCTTGTACAATTAATATGATTTTGTGTTATATTTTCCAGAAGTTTTAATTTTCTCCACACTACTCTGAAATACTTTTATTTCTTTGTTTACTTGGCAAGACCCACGAATACAAGTTATTTTTGTTTAGAGATGGAACTTTGAAAAGTAGAATAATCAATTTTACACGTAACAACATTCATAGAAGGTGCCTGTTATAAACCTTTGAGTTACTAAGTAATTTAAGAATCTTAGAATTATGAAGGATCTTAGAATTATGGATCTCACATTTGGAAAGTGTCCTGAACCACATTTCTTCCTACATAGAAAGAGCTTTAAGTGGTGGCTAGGAGAAGATGGATCATATGTGAGATCACACTCTGTGCAAACTTCTAGAGTTGCTTCATTGACAAATAAAATGTAGCTATATTATTATAAATGGAAAACCAGCCAGTTCTAAGAAAGGCTGCATAGCCAATGCATTCCATCTATCAGCAGGGACCAAATTGTACCTGAATGTGGTACAAAATGATCCATTCTTGGGTCTTATTTATATCAAGAAAGATCTTCTATATAGTAATACTTCTTGCTAGTCACAAAGGTAGAAATAATATACATGTGGGAGTATATAAATACATTCATAGGAACTTTGTATAAAGTAAATATGAAATTATAATTGCACGTATGGAAGAAATGTTTGTCATTTTATTGCTACAAAGAAAATCTAGACATTTAGATGCATCGAATCAGTAAAACAATAAGAGTTTAGATATGCTTAACAAATTATCATCTTTTAGTGAGCAACATATATTTAAATACCAGCATTGTTGCTAAGTAAAAACAGTATATGGTGCATTGGCTCAGAATTGAATCAGGGTTAAGTTGACATCATGATTATCAAACTGGAATATGTGTTTCCACAGAGAAAAGTGATGCAGCGTGGGTGGAGAGAACTGTAGCACAAAATGGTACACTTGTGTAGTAGTAGTATTAGAGTTTCCTAAAAACAGAGCCAAGCCCTGCTTGCTTTGAAACAGTTTGTTATACACATGTGCATACACGTAGACTCACACATGGATAAGTATACATACCGTATACACATATATTTGAAATTGACTGTATCCATATGCATTATTATGTACACACATACTATGTGTATGTGTAATGTTAATTTTCATTACTGGAGCAAATAACTTAGATTAATCAATTTATAGAAAGGAAGGGCTCACTGTTTTAGACCTATCAGTCTTTGACTGGGCACATGGGTTTGGGTCTGTTGTAGATGTGTGTGGCTTCACATATGTGGCAGAGAAAAACATTTTGACTCTTGTCTGGGAAGCACAAAGAGCATAAGGAATTAGGGTCCCAATTTCCATTCAAGGTCAGGGCCTCTGTGACAGGAAGAACTCCTGCTAGGCCCTACTGTGGTAGATCCTTGAATCTACTCTGAGAAAAAAAAATTAAGAAATAATAGAATAAATGGGTAGATCATTGAATCTACTCTAAAAAGAAAAAGGGGAAGATATAAAAATGACAAAAGGTAGATTATTGAATCTATTATGAAAAGAAAAAAGAGAGAATATGGATATGATAAGATAAAAAGGTCAATTATTGAATCTACTTTTAAAAAGGAACTACTCATTTTAAATAGGATAAGTAATGAAAATTTTTTGTCTGAATCTGTCAAATGTTAATGGGCTAGATATTGTTAATGTAATTCTCGACGGTATATATTGTATATACTTATTGGATATAGTTTTTCTTGTATTAGTTATAAGTTTTTTTAAATTTTAGACAAAAAAGATGAAATGTGGTGATATTGTGTGCCCCAAAATATTGTGCACCCTAATAAACTTATCTAGGGTCAGAGAACAGAACAGCCACTAGATATAGAGGCCAGAAAATGGTGGCACACACGCCTTTAATCCCAGCATTCCAAAGTCAGAGATCTGTCTGGATCTCTGTGAGTTCAAAGCCACACTGGAAACAGTCAGGCATGGTAACAAGAGCCTTTAATCTCAGGAAGTAATGGCAGGAAGCAGAAAGGTATATAAGGTGTGAAAACCAGGAACTAGAGCTGATTAAGCTTTTAGGCTTTGAGCAAGCAGTTCAGCTGAGATCCATTTGGATGAGGATTCAGAGGCTTCCAGTCTGAGGAAACAGGATCAGCTGAGGAACTGTTGAGGTGAGGAAGCTGTGGCCTGTTCTGTTTCTCTGACCTTCCAGCATTCACCCCAAAACCAGGCCCTGGGTTTGTTTTTATTAATAAGAACTTTTAAGATTCATGCTATACCCTATGTCTTAAAGATCCTAGCTTCTCATAGTGGCAACAAGCTAGGGATCAAGAATTGACTACATGAACTGTTGGAGAACACTTATAATCCAAACTACAGAAACAGATTGCTGATAAATATGAGGTAGTCTAACAGTGTGGCTACATACTTAGACCATTACAGGAGATAGTTACTTCAAAATCCCTAGGAAAGATGAGCATGCTGACAGAAGTCATGGTGCAATCTTAAGTCTAAAGATAGTCAGGACATAGAGTTTCTTAATTTTCTGGAGACTTTAGTCTTTTCCCCCCAAGACTTCTACTGAAAGACAGAGGCCTCTCCATAGTGTGGATGATAAAATGCTTAGTCCATGTCTACAAGCTGAATCAATAACGAAATCTGAAAATAACCTTTTATACCAATATGAAGACTTAAAAAAATCTAATCAGTGAATATATCCTAGGTGTGTTACCAAGTAAAATTAACAATCACCAGGAATGTTTTCAGTGAGGAAGGAGAAATTGTTCTCATGGGCTGGTGTTGTAGAGCTGGGGTCAGGAAGAGGCTGTGTTAGGTAAATACTGGGGAAAGCATCTATGAAGAGATCATTTAACATAGCATATGGGAAGACCCAACTTCTCCAAGTAGAGAGAGTTTCATGCTTCATGTGTCTGCAGAACAGAAGGAAATCCAAAGGGTGAGGATCAGATACACAAAGGACAAAGGTTTCTCTGGGTTAAGACTGTATAAGGGATAAATATCAGGATACTGCACTCAGGGAGGTACTTGGTGTTTCATTCTAGGTGCTTTGAGAAGTCCCTGGGCATTTCAAGCTGCAGTGGGTGAACACTAAACAGCTTTCTGCCTGCATTCACATTCAACTCAGATCACTTCTGACACCAACGGTAGTGGCTTCTCACACATCAATAGCATCTCCAGCTCTTTTCAGACAGCAGCTGCATCTCCTCCAATTCAGCTCAGTCTGGCACTAATCACAATTAGAACAGAGTCTACAAGTTGAGAGCCTTACTCCACAGAATGTATTACTTTCAGATGCCATTCACAAATAGTGATTCTCAAGTTCTCCACAGCTTGTGTGTGATGTAGCTATATTTTGATGACTTTCACAGTCACATTCTTTGGTTTCGTAGTTGCTAGAGTGGCTTACAGAATTCAGAAGTGCTTTGCTTGTTTTCAGTCAGGTAATAGAAACAATCCAAGAACAGCTAAAAGGGGGAGCTAAGAACTGATGCCCAGGACAAAGAGTTGCTGTGGATATCGCTCTGTATAAATAAAACACTGATTGGCCAGTAGCCAGACAGGAAGT
>CABHPH010157469.1:0-31053 GCA_902168325.1 Peromyscus nudipes | reverse complement strand
TTCTACTTTCTGTAAAACCTCCAGCTCAGACCAATTAGACTGCAAGACCCATCCAGAGTCAAAGGGAAAAGTAGTTTATGATTTGCAAAGCTCAAGCCCCAAATTCAAAGTTTCAGTTCAATATTCCCCCATAACTTTTTGTATACAAAAATCTAAGAAAAGCCAATTTCTAGTAAAGGTGTCCACTTGGAATTTAAGTAGTTTTATAATGCTGGGATGTAGTCAATCAAACTGAGGTTGGAGGGGAAATAGGCTCCTTTCTAAAATAAAATACTAGTGTCAAAAGAAAAAAGAAAAAACACACTATGTCTTCGGGGGTTTCGCTATCAGGCAAAATGGAGTCAAACAGATTGTGCCTTTGACTTCTGCAGAGATGAGGGGGACGGGGCACAGGAGCCACATGCTGCATTTGTTACAAACTGTACAAGAAGCAGGTGGGAAGATACTGCCGCAGTGCCAACTCGAGTTCCAGCCTGGTCTAAAGAGGTTCACCGCTACACACCACATCCCCAGTTCCAGCAAGGACGGGCTAAGTGAATGCGACACCATGGAGAGTTTCAGGGATGAAGAGAAGCCTCCGCTTTTTCTTTTCTACTGGTCCAGTCATGTCCTGATTAATCCATTCTGTGACCATCAAAAAATAGAACCTAAGACTACAGGAGGAGTTTTAGGGGGGGAAAAAGTACAGATTTTAGGTTTTGCAGAAATGGAGTATGGCACCGGGCAGTGGTGGTGCACACCTTTGATCCCAGCGCTCAGGAGGCAGAGGCAGGCAGCAGGAGGCAGAGACAGCCTGGTCTACAGAGCAAGTTCCAGGACAGGCTCCAAAGCTACACAGAGAAACCCTGTCTCAGAAAAACAAAAGAAAACGAAAAAAAGAAAGAAAGAAATGGAGTGTGGCGTGTGAAGTTTATGCACTATGGGGGTGGGGGTAGGCAACAACATTGAAATGCTCCAACGGCGTGCTATTGAAAAATGAGTTCCAGGGCTAGAGCGATCTCTTACTACACTCACTGTTCTTGCAGAGGACCTGGCTTGAGTTCCCAGCAGCTTAGTCTTCCACAACGGCAGTCTGACTCCCTCCACTTCCTGCACACATGGGGTGCACATGCATAACCTCAGGCACACGTGCAAACACTTAATAAAAGAATTTTAAAAACTGAACCAGAGAGCTATTGTTCGAATAATTTCCAAGAGTGGAGGTTTAATTTAGCAGTAAATGCTTGCTTATTAGCATGTGCGAGACCTTGGGCTCGATTCTTAGCACTGTACACACTGTTTAATTTAAAATTTTTTAACTCTGTCTGGTGGTGCACACCTGTAAACCCAGTACCTGGAGTGTGAGACAGGAGAACTGTGAGTAAAGGCTAGCCTGGGCTACATAGCAAACCACTCGCCTCGAAAGCAAATTTTAAATATGAACAAAGTAATTTACCCAAAGCGAAGAAAGCAATGTTCAATCCAGGGTAAAATAGGGCAGCAGAGATGGTGAAAGGAGGAGGTTGCCATTCATATTTCGAAATAATCTTTTCAAGTTCCATTTCTTTGTCACGGAAGTAAAGGACTTCCTCAAAGTCTTCCTGCACTGACAGTGTCTGGTTAATACATCTTCTGATACTCAACACCATGGAACCAAAATCTAGAGGGACAAAATCAGCCTGCAGATCCTGGGTGCACCAACAAAGAGTGTGGTAACATCTACATTCCTTTCTTTATGGTCCCTCAGTAGCTGAAGAAGCTGGTCTTATCTTCTGCTCACCAGACCTCAAGGGCAAAGCCTTTCATTCTTCTCAGGTAGCAAGGAGGCCACCGAAGCACACAATGCTGAAGTTCCCTACCAACAGGACACTGTATGTGACGAGCTGCAGAAAGATGTGCCTCAGCTAGACAGGCAGAACTCCACGTTCGCTCCACAAGTCTAGAGAGTGTGTAGCTAAGACCTTTGAAAACATGTATAAAAGCCCAACCAAAAGGCCAACACTGGACAATTCACTTATCCAGCCTCAAGCACTCCACAGAGCAATACGATGCCCAACCCTGTGTCCCACTAGAAAACACATGTGGTTTTGACTGTCCTTTTCAGAGATTTCACACTGAATAAAAAACACTTTCTGGCTGTACTAAATACACTATTATAAAAGTGATAATTCCTGAAAATCATTACAAGGCTTGCAGAAAATATCCTAACACTACAGCCTACACAGGGAGGCATTATGCTAACGCCAACGAACTGCTGAGAAAACAATTCACTTTCCCTAAACAGAAGAAGAGAACGTTCCATGCGGGCATATGTTCACATTTCCACTGAGAAACGGGGATGAGAGGCCTTTAGAATCACAATGGCCCACACTGCAGCGGCTGGTCACATGGGCTTCGTGTAATAAGACACACTTCAGTTACCAAGTAAGGAAAAGGCAGTGGAACATCTACCAAATGTGTGCTCTTATTGAACGTTGGCACGGTCGTCTGAGGCGACGGTAGGGCACTGGTGCAAGTGTGAGGACCTCAGCTGAGAAGCCCAGCATCCATGTAAATGTTGGAGAGGCACGATGGCACACCCACAACCATCCCCAGCACTCGGGCCGTAGAAAGGGGATCTCCAAGGCAGGCTGGCTAGGTACGGTGGCCAAGTAGTGCGCTCTAGGTTCAGTTAGGGACCTTGTCTCAGTACAGAATATGGAAAGCAATCAAAGACACTTGGTGGCACTCTGACCTCCACAAGTGCAAGTGTTCACAAACACACTGACATTCTGAATACAGGAAAAAGACTGAGGGGCTGGGGGATCAAACTTGCCCCGTACAAGCAAAGCGCTTACTCTGCCGCTCAGTTTATACTCGGCCTCCTCGTACTTCTATGAGAGAACGGAACACGAGAAAGAAAGGTGGGAGAAGGAATGTATGGAATGCGTTGCTCTCCACTGGCAGAGCCAACCTTTGACACTGCAACCCCAGGTCATCTAATCTACAAAGTTCACACTCAAGAACTTGGAAATCTCCCGGTGTGGTAGCACTGACCTTTAATCCCAGCACTTGGGAGGCAGAGGCAGGTGGATATCTGTGAGCTTTTAGACCAGTCTACACAAGCAGTTTCAGGATACTCAAGGCTACATAGTGAGATCCTGTCTTTAAAATAGATAGATAAACAGACAGATAGATAGATAGACAGATAGATAGATAGATAAATGAATAAATAAGGAAGAGAATGAATGAATGAATGAATGAATGAATGGTGTGATGCTTTAAGTAAGTGTATGGTTTTCTGTCTGGGGCTACACATGGCTGGCAAGGCATAGGTGGATACACCTGTTTGAACTTTGCATGGCTGTGAATGCCAGCTTTCACATCCTGTCCCTGATAGAGTTCCTACTATGCTCCTGTGGAACCCCATCTTGTTCTCTACCTACCTCATTCCGACAAATTCAAAGATTTCAACTAGCCTGTTTCTGCTCAATTTCTATTCAAGATATTACTATCTTGGGGCTGAGGGTGGTATTTTTATGCAGGTAAGTGGTTCCCTGGTGTTCTCATTGCATAAGCATTGAAAACAGAAGGCTCCTAAGTCTATCTGGAGGCCCCAACCCCTTAGCTTGACATTGAAGAATGCAGCGGGATAGCGCTGAGCTAGAGGAAGAGAACTTGGAAGGACATACAGCTCACACAGAGAGGAGCTTTACATATTACTACCAGTGAGACACATAACTAAATGAACCAATATATTCCTCCTACAAATACAGACCATTCTGCAATAACCACAAACTTCCAGGTATCCGGACCTTAGGCATATCTCCTCAGTTTTCTTTATGATGTGATGAATTAGCAAAACTAAACATACCATCAAATCTAGACACTCTCATGGTGTCTAAGTCACAAATCCCCACCTTGGTGTTGCCTTCTTCTAACTTTCTAAAAGAGAATGTGCCTTTGGGTTCAACACTCCAAATGTCCAGGTTACTAGTTTCTGATGTTATTGGAGCCAAGGGTGGTGGTGCACAGTCAGTACTTAAGATATGGAGGTGGGAGGACCCTGAGTTCACAACTAGGTTGGGCTATAGAAAAAGACCCTGTCTCCAAATAACAATGGCAATAAAAGAATGAAAACGGAAATGCAATGTTGTGAATGAACCTCTAAGCATGCTTCTCATGAAAGGCTGGGGAGGGGGGGACGACAGCTAACAAACTTCTAATCAGACCTAAGTAGTTAACAAAGGAGCAACATTCATCTGCTGAAATCTAGTCCATTGTTAATGGAACACACACACACACACACACACACAAATCAAAATTTTCTCTACACAGTATCATTAGAGAATGACTAGAGATAAAAAGCATGTTCTGCATTTCTTTCTGGCCTGCATTTGAAGGTCACAGGATTCACAACAGATGTGGCCTGGTTTGAACCATAAAAGTCTGCATGGCTAATAACCGTCAGTGTAAAGTACAACAGCTGAGGCGCTGTAGCTGCAACAGTTGGTGGGCTCTGGCCCAGCAGGACGTGTTCCTGGTTCTGCCAGCACAGACTGTGTCCCCTGCAGGCAAGCTGCCCGGGAAGAGCCCAGCAAGCTACACGGCCTCGGGTGGTCACAGACCATTCTGTCAGAGAAATCACTGCGGACTAGGGAAGCCCAAGGCAAATTTACCTAAGGAGCAAAACGGGAGGTGGGGGGTGGGGGACCCACATTCATGCAATTCATGCAGCAAATGAAATAGAGAGGCCTGCTGGCAGCGTTCTTGGGACGGTGGACCTGATCAATAATCTTATTATCATACAACTAGGCATGCCCATGGTCAATTCCTTTTTTTAATAGCATTTATTGCTTTTCCTGATTATAGAAGCCATAAATATTTGCAGTAGAAGAATACTTAGGCAATGTACATTAATAAGCAGAGTACATTAAAGAGATGGGTGAGTACATAAAAAGCATAAGCAAGAAAATAAAAATAACTATAACCACTGTTCTCCTCTGTGCCAATAATCAATAGGCCTGAGATTTGAAGGGATGGAAGTCTCTCAGGGGAGGCTGTGAGAAGCTGGGCACTGTAGTGTCAGATGTGATTCAAGTCCCTGAGATGAGCAAGCAGGGGATTCTAAGTAGAGACCCATCTGAACTGCTTAGCCACCCAGTTCTTCCAAACAGGGGTCAGTGCTAATGTTTATAAAGCCCCAAATCAACAAAATAAAGACGTTTCTCATTTCCATGAAATTTAAAGTATTAGCACAAACAGCCACCTAACTTCACCCAACCTCAACTTAGTGGTCAGTAGTAGGGACATCTTTATCGTAAGAAGTTCCAGAGACATGCTGGTCAAACAGGAGATCTCCCAAGATGCCAAAAGTGAGGACCAATAACAGTGTTACTTCAGCCATCTTACGAGCAAGTTTGTGGAACAGTGGTTAGTGGATTACTAAATGGAGCCAAAGATATCCTCAGTACCCCAGGTAAGAAACCACCCCACACAACTCTGTGTGCATGTGCGTGTGCCTGTGTGCCTGTGTGCGTGTGCGTGTGCGTGTGTGTGTGTGTGTGTGTGTATGACCAACCTAATGTACTGCATTTCCATTATTTAAAAAATTGACACTGGGCTAGAAAAACGGCTTGCCACACGAGCATAAGAACCTGTTCGTGTCCCGGCACCCGTAAGGAAAGGCAGTCCCAGTGGCTCATGCCTGTCACCCAAGAGCAAGGGAAGCACAGGCAAGGAGACCCCTAGCTCCAGTCAGCCAATCAGTGAGTTCCAGGTTCAGGTAGAGACTCTGTCTCAAAAACACAGGCGGGAAACACTGGGGAACTCCTGACATCAACGTCTAGCCTCCACAAACTGTGCCGTACACACAAAATAAAATAAAATTTGAAATTCTCAATCAAGATCTGATGTTATATGTTCCCACAGTACAGAGAGTTATTTACCCCAGAGCTGATGATTCTTTTAACAACTAAATTCTAAACATTTTCTACCAATAACCTACACACACACACACTCTATCCATGGTGAGAAAAATCCCCCTGAGCTAGAATTCAAGAGACCTTGGGCTTACGCAAGGAGTAAACAATGAGCGGAAAAGACAAAGGTGTGGCACATAAACCACACCAATGAGACTTGAATGAACTCTGAAGTGCAGTGCCAGGGTCACAGATGGTGAAGAGGCCCTGGGTGTACTTACACCAGAAGTCAGATGAGAACTGGGAAGGTATCAACCATCCCGGGCAGCCACAAACATCATCTCCCCTACAACTCGTACTCCATGGTGCCTTCTTTGTTATCTATATCATGAATAACCCACAGTGCTGGCCCCAGGAGCCCATCTGAACTCAAGGATCAAAGCGTGTGCGCCTCTGCAGAGCCCTGCTATCCAGTTCAACATTGGATTCCAGACAAAGAAAAAAGTCAAATCGTTGATAAGCAGACATTCCCAGCCCTTTGGAAATGGCCTTCAGGAAACTGGCCACATGAAAAAGAGGGCTTCTCAGAAAGCACCGGGTCATTCTCAAGGAACACAGTGGTCATTGCAGGTAAAAAAAAAAAAAAAAACACAGAAAGAGGTGGGGTTAGGGAATCAAGTCATCAAAGGAGATACCATCAAAGAGAAGGAAGAAGGAAAATTACTCTGAGCTTTTCCCTAGCTAAGATAATGCAGACTGCACGATGTGAGCACACAGGCCAAGGGAACAGAGCAGAAACCCCACAAAGAGCCACACAGTACGGCCACTTGATTGTACTGGTTTTCACAATGGCATAAAAGCCATTCAATGGAGCGAGGCAGCACTTGTCCAACGGTGCCTGTATGTATCGCATATCCAAGGTTTGAAGCCAGGAAGGGAAATGTCACCTCAGCCTCACATCTCATACAGGAAGGAAAATCAAAAAGGAACAGGATCTCATGACAAGTGTGGACTTGCTCTGGGAAAGCTGTTGGTGCAAATGAAGCAGGAAGATCTCATATGGGGGGGGGGGGTTGCAAGCCATGTAGCTGGCATGGGTCTGCATACAATTCTCCAAGCCCAACAGTAGGTAGAGAGTGAGCCAAACAAGCGAGGTGGCACACATCTGCAATCCCGACACCTGAGAGCTGAGGTCATCCTCAGCCGCACAGCAAGTTCAAGGCTAAACCCTGTCTCAAAAAGGGGGGCTTGGGGGTGGAGTGGGAGCTACTAAGAAAGTAGGCAAAGTACACAGAGGAGAAAGTAATAGAGCACTAAACCTGTCCCCTGGGGAAACACAAATGTTTTTTAGCCTCTCAGAATGGCTAAAATGGAAGAAGAACCCGTTGGCAAAAGTTGGGGACAAGCTGTAGAGAATGTGACATGGCCTGGCACCTTCACGCAGTGACTGAGAACAGAAAATGCATGTTCATGATTAAGTAGCTACATATTGAACAGCTGTGTGCCAGTTTTTCCAGGCTTAGGAAAAATGAAATGACAGTCTATTTACAATTCAATCAAAGTGAGCAAACGCAACTGAAAACTTCAGTTATTAATTGCCTACCAAAATAAAAATTTCATTTTGCAGTATAAAACAAAAGGAAAGCAAAACTAGAAATTTGCAGTTGACTTCCATACTCTACAGTTGCACAGAATGTCAATCAAATAGAGAGACTCAGGTATAAACTGAGCTACAATACCAGTTCCTCTGAGACAGGGTCTCCTGTAGCCTCGGCTGGCATGGAATTCACTATGTAGCCAAAAATGAACTTCTGGTCCTCCGTCCCCCACCCGCTGCTGCTGGGATTCCAGAGTTTCTGCAGCGCTGGTGACTGAGTCAGGGCTTTGAGCCCATCCCGGGAAAGCCCCAGTCTAATTCCAGCAAATTCAATGGCTGTCATCTTTCTACTAGTTCCCCACTTACATCTGACTCGCTCCCTCTTCCAGATCAGAATCCACTCAGTGTCTGGACAGTCCTTCCTCCACTGGACATTATGCCTTGTTGCAACTTGAACATGCACCACGGAGTTCATGTGCTGGAGGCTGGGGTCCAATGCAATGGGGCTGGGAGGGGACTACTGGCAGGCGATTGGGTCACGGGCATATCACTGAACTGAATGGACTAACGCCCTGTCTTGGTGGCCAGTTAGTTTGTACAGAAGCAGTTTTTTAAATAGGTGACTGGGGCTGGAGCGGTGGCGGAGCAGTTAAGGCACTCGCTGTGCTAGCAGAGCAGAGTTCAACTGCCAGCACCCACTGGAGGACTCATCTATACCTCCAGTTCAGGGAAGCTGATGCCTCTTCTGCCCTCTACAGCCATCAGGCACACACGTGGCGCAAAGATACACCCGCAAACAGATGCACACACGAAACAAAAATAAATGAATATAAGATGACTGACACCCTTTTCTCTCTACCGCTTCGTGTGTTCTCCTCTCACCCTCTTTTCTTTGCTCTTCCACCCTGAATCAACCCAGCAAAAGGCTACCTACCAATAGATATAAGCTACTGCCATGCACGTCCCAGTCTCCAGAATTATAAACCATTAATTTCCTTTTATCATAAATTACCCCGTCTGTCAGTCTGGGATAGCAGCATAAAACAGACTAAGACAAGGATGCTCCTTGATTTCGTATGCACCGCTTTCAGTAGATCCACATACAACATTTCATCACACTCCACCTTGCCCAGTCAAGAACTCTGACTGGGGAGAGTTTGATACATGGGGGAGAGAACAGGACAGAAAGTGCCTGAGTTCCGATTCTCTGGAAATGTCTGACCTCTGGACCTTGAGATTGCTCCCCAATTGTTCTCTCATTGCTCTGAGCTGCACCTTTCTTTCTTGCCACTAAGAACACCCAAAGGTGATGCATGGAGCCTGTTTACGACAGCCCCAGCCAAGAGTCTCTGTGGGTTTTATGAGAAGCAACTCAATTTTGCTAAGCATCACCTGGCACCATTAGAAACAGAAAACAGGCTCCATAATACATTCCTCCTCCCAAGGTTTAATGAATATGTAATATTTAACCCACAACACCTTTGAGCTCTATAGACAAGTGTTGAGCTGTTGGGAGGTTTTATTGGTTGGTTGGTTGGTTGGTTGGTTGGTTGGTTGGTTGGTTGGTTGGTTGGTTTTACATTTTTGTTTCTCTGGACATGCCTCTGCCATCTTCTAGGATAAAACACCAGCAGTTTCACCCATCAGAGACAAAGGAATGGGCTAATTAGCACATCTTTGAATGTAGACATCTTCACAGCTGGGAAAGCCACTGTATCCTGGAACTCACAATCAAAACTGAAATAGTTAACAATATCATCAGATTTGATGACAGTCTATTACTTACAGCATTTGCAACAACTCAGGCTGTGGACCTAAGACAGGCAGCCACATGAACAATAACCAACTCTCAACTGGCCCCAGAGACTGGCCAGTGACCACAGCAGAAATGTACAATAATGCCAGCCAGTCAGGAAAGAAGCAGGACCGAAGGGTAAAATGGGGCACAAACGTATTGTGCTTGGTTAAATTTACAATGTAGTGAAAGGCAGGAAGTTAAATAATCCTGTAAGACAATCACCAGAGAGGTGTCTGATTAAGTGTCTGGCAAACAGAATAGACGATAAATTAAAATTACGAGCAAAGAGAGTTCACCTTAGGAGATCACAGGTAAAATATTTAAATAATCAAGGCCAACACAGCAGAAACAAGTGACAAATCTAATTGGATAAGTTATAATAGCTGGTGCCTTGCAACCAGATAATACTTCAAAAGCCTCTAACTGCATTTGACAAAGACTGGGATTAACCCATAAATAGAGACCAGCTACCCGAGGTGTTCAGGACTCTCTGCCTGTGATTAAGTCACTCCATTGATGTGCTCTGACTACCTACCTTAAGCTGCTCACACACAAATGAAAAAATAAATAAATAACAACAACAAGCCAACCCTCAACAAGCCAGGGTGGCAGTTCTCCTACAAGAGGAAAAAGGTGTGTGAAGGGCCTCCCAAGGGGCTGATGATGTGCTGGCTCTTGATCTGTGGGTTCATGGCAGGTGTGTATTCAACTATGCTCGCCCACCAACCTGCTCCCTGCATTGTATTCCCTTTCCAGAGGAAGGAACAGGCAGGGTGAGACCCAGTCAATACACAGATTGGTGCCAAGGAGACCAGACAAATAACAGCAAGTGGGATGACACAGAAGCAACCACCAGTCCTCCATAGATCCCTGCACCTGCCCAGACTGTACCGCTCTGCATCAGACAGCAAGGGGCTAGCAAAAGGTGAACCACACACAGCTGGAGGCATTCAGCCCCTATCTGGATTCCACCCACTCATAACTTCTTGTGTCCCTTTAGGGTGGTGATGACATTAGCTTTACGTTAAAGTTTGCAATGTAAATTAAAAGGGAAATGATAATGTTCAGGAAACTGCTTTTCTAGAACTGGCAGGTAAACCTACAGGGATGCAGGTACCACCCCGCCATGCTCCTGGTACCACCCGGCCATGCTCCTGTGTAGGTCAGTTAGATGGTTCTGAGGATTCCAGCCTCAGCACTCCTTGAAGCAGAACAGTTCTTTGATTTACGTTGAGAAGAATTGCTGGCCTCTGCCCCCTCACTAGGTGTTATTAGCAAGCCATACATCCTACCCCTAGAGATGGCAATCCTTTATTTCTAAGCATTGCCAAATATCCCCTGGGTAGACACTGCAATAGCGAGAAAACCACCCCAGCTTCCCCCTGGGGTTGGAGTCTGAGTAGAATAGAGTTAAGGAAGAGGGAACCTGGTGCTCCACCTGACTCAGGCAAAAAAAGACTGATAAAATGACACTCAAGGCACTGGATGCAGCTGCTAGCCGCCCCTTTCCAGTCCCCCACGCGGAGACTCCGTCAGAGGCCACGCTTCACGTCTTACACAATGAACACCTGACAGACATGAAGACAAATGGGGAGAGGAGCCAACAAGCGGAAACGGGAAGAACTGAACAGACCCACGGCTTCATTATGCTCTCCGCTGTCCCCACTCTCTGCCACAACCAGTGCCAAAGCTACCCCCAGCAGTGCGCCGCCATGGAGGAAGTCGGGACACAGAGAGACACAGAAGAGGCTCCTGAACCATCTCCGGTGCAGCACAGAGGGGGCGGAGACATGGAGACCCAGGAGGTGCTGGAGACTACACAGATATACCAAGACAGAAGCTGGGAGAAGAGGAGACCCGGAAGAGGCTACAGACCACCATGGGTGCACCATAGAGGAAGTCGTGAGACAGACACGGAAGAGATTAGAGGTCTACCACAGGGGAAGGATGGAGGATAGAGAAAAGCAAGGAACACCCAAAGACCCTACAAATGTCAGAAAGGAAGAGGAAAAGGCCACAATGAGCAACCCAACCCTCTCTAAGTCCAAGGCTATACATACTTTATAAAGGTCTGAAAATACTTGATTCTCTTCTTCTGATAAAAATAATCTACTCCAGGAGTTCTGTTCAATTCCATTTTTGTGTATAACACAGGTAAACAAAGTCCTGCAAATTTCATACTCAATTGCCATTTTCCCCAGTGTGGTAAGATCAATGGTTTATAGCAGGTGGTGGAATACGATGTTTTACAAGTGGTACCCTTGCTGTCTATGACACCTTTTGCAAGAGTAGGAGTGGGAAAGCTTGCCTACAATTAGGCAGGCTTGGGGGGTTCTATTGCTGTCATTGGTCCAGGTGACCCCTAGGTCTACCATTTGAGATGGATCGCCAGGGACAATTTATGGAGCCACCGGAGCTCCAACAGGTCAATGATGGCTCTGAGTCAGTGGCTTCTGTTACATATCAGATGAAATGAGGTAGGTGGCCAGCTAAAAGAGTTATACAACCTACCACACAGCCCAGCTCGACTGAGCAACCTGTCCTGGCAGCCCCTAGGCCACTTAAACATGCTTGCCTTTTCCAGGGCCCTGGTCTCACATCTCCTAAGAAAAGCTACCAAGTCCCACACCACAGAAGCCTGAGTACATGGAACTCTCTCAGACATACTTAACTCCTGACTTATTTCATAGCAACAATGATACAGACAAAACCTCCACTCTCCCTGCTTTCTCACCACTCAGCAATCAGCACTATAAAACAGTCCCAGATTTTAAAACTAAGTAAGTCTTAGAATATCACACCACTAACCACTTCTAACCCACTAGAGCATACACATACCCCCCAAAAGGGGGCATTAAAATAGATACAAAATGAGGAGATATGTCTTCTCCAAAATGTGGCATGAACCCAACTGGCATTTTCCAGTTTGTTTCTATATCCTGTTACAGCTGGCCAAAGTGAACAGTGGCTATGAACATGGAAATCATTCTGGAGGGAGTAATGTCACTGATCTAACCTGAGTATAATATGCCAGCAAGAAGAGAGTGGGGATGGAGTTTTTTGGTTTGAGTCAAAATGAACTTATTATTTTCTAACCCTGATTCAGCACTGTGCTCTATCAGCAATGCTTGGGACAAGAAGAATTTCGGAGTGCAGAGACTGCAGATTTTGAAGTCTTTGCATAGATTTCACTAGTTGTGCATATACCTCGAACCTTATCTAAAATCTGAAATGTTTTGAGCATCAGAGGCATGTTCAACCTACGACCATCAACACAACTCATCTCTTCCCATAATGCCTCCTAGCTTGCCAAGTCAAAGGTTAACTGTACCTCGAAGTATTAAGTATGTGAGCAAGAAAGGAGACACTTTGGCTTACCACAGCACCACTCTTGAAGCAGAGACTGGTCTTGGTACTGGAAACTTAAACCTTAGTTCCCACATTTGTAGACCAGGGACTCTAACAGTGGGTACTTCATCAGGCTGTGAGTAGACTGCATTGCCTATCAGAAGCACTCAAGAAACTATAACCACTACCATCAATCTTGCTATTCTTCCCCTTTTAGTAAGACATTAATCACAAAGGAATAGAAAAACAGGTGGTATAGGGTTTGGGGCTTAAGAGTTTACAATGAGTATGTCATTCTAGGAAACATTTTACATATGGTCCCCAGCCTATCATGGTTTGACTTATGGGTTTGTTTTCCTTTAAAATATGTGAACACGCTATGCATCCAGAAGAAATTGAAACTGAACTTAAACCTTTAACTTTCCCAGGCTCACAATACGTAGTCCACACATTCTCATGATGCTGGGCTGTTAACAGTGGTGGTTGATGCGCTAAGAGGAGAAATATTCATTTTTCCACCTACAAAATTTTTTTCAACATAGGGCAGGTTTAGCAGAATGTCACCCACCCTATGTAGAGAAGAATCCGTGGGGCTGAGGAGATGGCTCAGTGGTTAAAGAGCATGTTGTGCAGGTGTGAGGACCAGAGTTCAGATCCTCAGAACCCAGTAAGGGCCAGGTCTTAATTCCAAGAGTCAGAAGGTCTCTAACAGGGCAAGCTGGGTAGCCAAAGAAGCCAGATCAGTGAGCTGAATTCACCAAGAGACCCTGCCTTGAGGAAGTAAGTGGAGAGTACTAGAAGGCTCTCAATGTCAGCTTCAGGCTTCCACACGCTCCTTCCAAGATGAGCACACGCACACACACACACACACACACCCCACACACATACACACATACACGAATGTGCAAAAGAAACGCATATAACCAATAAGTAAGAAGCCAGAGCTGGTAATGCACATCTATCACTCCAGATACCCTAGAGGCTGGAAGACTGCTGAGTTTGAAGTCTGCCTAGTACACAGAGTAAGACTTTGTCTCAAAAATAATTTCTTAGAAATGAACAGAAGAAAATCTAGTGGGTTTTTTTTTTAAATGAGTAACATCATCATGCTTTTTAGTAAGGGCTCAAATAACTCAAGACAAAGAAGTCAGTCATCAAAATGGTTTACAGAGCTGATACTGCCAGAGGCCTGTTAAAAAGTTAGGAATTTTTATAAGATGGCGAAGGTACAGGTTTTTTCAGATGCTGAGGCCAGAGGGCATTCTGCACTCCAGCAACAGTTCCTGTGCACACATTTAAGCACAGCTCACAAACATACTATTTTCTTCATGAGACAGTCCTAATTTGTTTAGGTAATATCCGTGAATTTAGTACTAGAATAATTATAATGCAAAGGACTTATGAAACAGACCATTTGCAAGAGGGTAGTCTTTTCTTTCACTTTGTATGAGAAGTCAGTCGCTCTTTCAATTGACAGCTGTCCTTCATACATAAATTCAAGATACTGGGGTTCCACAGCTATATTATTTGTAAAGAAACACCCCAACATGGCAGGAAACAGCCTTCTGAAAGAAAACAAAGATTTCTCCAAGTTTCAAGATGAAGTTAGAGCCTCAGAGTTAAGGTATGAGTCACAGTACTGGGAAAAGAGGAAATACCCATTTGTAAGAAGTGATGGGGGAAAGGGGCGTGGCTTGTGCAGCTTACCAGACAATTCTGGAACCCGTCCAGCACTGTGTACACCACAGTCCCACAGGGAGCCCCTCTGCATTCACTGTGGCTTTACGGCCCCTCTCACATCGTGCTCAGGACACTATACAAAGCTGAGCATTGATAAGGATCTGCCAGTCCATCTGTGGACTAACAAACAGAGTTCCCAGGAGCTTCTTAATAGGAGAGAACTAAGTACCAAAAAGAAACAGGGGAAAAGAACCCCTGCTGGAGGGAAACTAGTTCACACTAGAACCCGTCCTGGCAGGGATATGATCACATGTCATCATTACTAACTTGTTTCTCTCCCTTTTCTCTTCTTTGGCTGTGTGGCATCAATCCCCCACCCAATCTGTAGCTTTGACGGTTGGGTAAAAAGTGTGTTCTCTCCACAACAGTCACCTTGGAGGGGTGCCAGCCACCCACAGAAACTGGGGGTTAAGGGTCAGGGCCTTCCTTCCAGGTGAGCAGACTGAAGGACCAAGGCCTGGCCCAATGGCTTGGTAACACTGTGGAGTCTAACTAAATGAGGTCTCAGAGGAAAAAAGAATCATTGCCCTGTGTTGGGAGCCTCAGCTCTAAGCAGACCTAACCGGTGTGGGCGTAAAATCTATGGCCCTCTTCTGAGCCTCCACAGTTTCTGATGTTTCCCCAATGCCAACTGACTCTTTCCTCTACCTCTATGTTCTGTAAGCTCTTGATGACCTCCAAACTTCAGCTAGCTTAAACTGGACGCATTCCGTGCCTACCGTTTGCAAACGTACACACCCAAACCAACCATGCAAAGATAAGGATAGTGACCCACGCCAATGCTAGAGCACAAGCACCAAAGCCAAGAGTCTCTGACTGGACCTCATCCCTCCATGCAGCTAGAGCAGGTAGTCTGTGATGCTGGCACACACCACAGTATCGAGGTTATGTGGCATCCTTGAATTAACTGGCAAAGGGCAGACCTCGGGGTGATAGGAGTCCATCTGGTGTACAGTGGTTAGCAAGCACATGAGTCTCGTTGGAAGCAAAGATCCAGCTTTGCTCTGGGAGCACAACTTGGAAAGCAGAGCCTAACTAAAATTTCAGGCTCTCGTCCTTCCAGTCAGAGGAAGGCCTTTCTGGAAGCAATCATCACAAGAGGACATGCAGAGCTGCCTCTGTCTTGTGTCTCTGAAACACAGCACTAACCTCATGAACTTAAGATGCAGCCCATGTCCACATTCCAGTCAGCAGGATAAAAATGACATGCCTCTCTCCCTTTAAGGAAACCTCTGGACACAGAGGCCATACACCCCACCAGACAGAACTTACATCACAGCTAGCAGAAAAGCTAAAAGCTGGTCTTAATTCACAAGTCTCTGTTTACCGGGAAAACAAACAAAACACCAGGCTTTTCTATCAATAACAAATAAGAGGAGGAAAAAAGCCTCGCGCCTACTCTCCAAGTTCAGCTAACACCATTGAGCAGGACAAAAGGTGGTACTGTGGCTTCTCCCTAAGGAGTGAGCAAATGGGCAGAGCTGACACCTCACCAGGCCTGTTAATAGCTACAGAGCTCACACCTCAAAAACCAGAGAAGACTTCCTTGAAATGATCTTAGAGTTCATTCAGTTCAAATCTCCCATTTGGATATTAATGTTTCATAACTATACCACCTGACAAAGATATGCAATACTATTCTTTAAAAATACGGCATTATCATTCATTTGTAACCAACCAATTCCTTTGTTAATTATTACAACAAATGCTTTAATGCCTTTTTAACATTTAAATCACCCATGCAATTAGCACAATGTCCAATAACAAGTGGAAATAGGCACATAACTGTTGCGGGCCATTTAATAGAGCTGTGGATGCCTCATTGCCCGGTAATAGACAAGGTGACCACCCTTGATGAACCAAGAATTGGAACACACTGCCTACAGCACACAGGGATGAAGGTAACAGCGCTGGTGAATTGAGTCTCCATTAGCTCCAGATATTACCACTTTTAGAAAAATCACAAGACACTAAAATTTAAGAAGGTAATGGAAAGTAGAATGACCTAAGCCCAGGCAGGCTCCACAGGATCATTCTCATACTCTGCTCTCCCATATCAGCAAGATAGATGGCACATCCAGGGCCTGAAAACCAACTTGTGGCCCTAAGGACCTGCCGCAGCTCTGATAAGAATGTAAACTGGTCCGCAAAGGCATGCGTTCTAGGAATGTAAAAGGCTCGGACACATTCCTTCCTTTCCTTTTGCCCAGACAACAAGCAGTCTTACGTACAGAACGGAGAGTCTATTTTGGCTCATGGTTCAGGCTTACGAGGGGTGGCAGGGGAAGGATCCCATGTTCACACACAGACAAAGCTCAGAGAGCAAACTGGAAGTAGGGAGAGGCTATGAACTCGCAAAGCCGACCCGCAGTGACATACTTCTTCCCCAGGGTCACTGGCTGGGAAGAAGATGTTCAAAAACCTGAGCCTATAGAGGGCATTTCTCACCTGTGAATCAAGAGAACAACAGCAAGTAAACTGACCGAAGAAAGGGAGAAGGGTGAGTGTTCTATGTGGGAATTCCAGATGCTGGAGTCGGATGTGACGGTGCACACCGACAAGACCAGCATCCATGAGGCTGAAGCAGGATGTCTGCAAGTTCGATGGTAGCCAGAGCTACACAGACTCTACTTCCTAATCTCAAAAAAAGTATGATGAAATTCAAACGCTACCACATTGATCACATATATTCAACCAACATGCATTCATACACAACCAACAACCCACCGTCCGGTCACCAATAGCCAAGAAGCTTGACTTCACACAACGGGCTCACTCAACAGTTAATACAGCACTGACTCTAGGGTCACAGGCTGCTCCTGGACACAGGGTTTCCCCTAAGTGTTGGTCATTTTGCTGTATATGTAAATATGGAAGAAACGAAGACATTACTTTGGCTAGTCAAGGAAGAGGTATGGATGTTTAGGGACCAAGTAATTCTCCAGTGTTTACTCCACCAGAAAATAATCTCATAAGCAACTGTGACAAAATATTTGCATGTGTTCAATGTGAGTCTGGGGTTTTTTCCGCTATGTAAACTCATAATGTAACTCAAATCACAACAAACTATTGATGACAGTGAAACCAGAAGCAAACACTTTTCCCATGAAAATAAAAGCATCAGGAACACTATACCTAACGGCCATTTCTCCCCCAAAGTGAGACTTCTCTAATTTTATAGAGACAGACAGAATTCACTTAGCATAAGCGCCTGTGGTGGTGACGGAGGACCACGTTAATGAGATGTTATGATAGTAAAGAGAAAGTTCTCTTAGGTACAAAGATCTGAACATCCTAATCATGGAACTTCAACCTTGGTGTGCTTACTTTTACAATGGTGGTGCCACGATTCAACCTCACAACATCACCGCATGCCCTACAGGAGGTGCATCAGGTAGTTTCAGTACAGAGTTTGGCACATGGTAATCATCACTAATTGATACCAGTGATTACCACTTAAGTAAGAGAGGGGTTTAAGCACATATTCAGCCATGTGTCTATGAAACAGTATAGGAAGAGAACGCTGTAGTACTCAGTGCCAGCTACCCCATTTAGACACACTGTGGTCATAAGATTCTAACTTGCGGTGCTACAATTAGTTAGGGCACGCTATGATCCAACGTGAAGGGGCTGCTCGCCCTTTACGAACGCCTACAATGAGGTGCTCTAGACTTCTTGGGAATTCCCTAATCCCAGTGCATCCCTCTGACTTAGGCTTCTCCAGTGAGGTCCCCAGATAGCAACATCAGCAAAACCTGAGGACCTGTCAGAAACAAGACACCACTGCAAGCCTCAGAGGGCCTGCTGACCTGGCCTACGCTTAAGTTTGGGAGCATCAGCCTGGCTGACTAGCCCTGCAGGTGGAAAGACCGCCTTTCAGCCGTAGACGATGAAGGAGTAGCTAACACAAAAGAGGCTGCTAACCACCCTAGGCTTCCTAGGCCAAGAAGCAAAAATCAAGGTTTGTGAATATTTAAGCAACCACTAAAAATGCAGCTACTCAAAAATGTAAAGACGATTGGATAGGGGAGATAGCTCATTGCATAAAATCTTTGCTGTGCAAGTACCAGGACTTGAGTTCAAATCTCCAGCACTCATGTAAAAACCCAGGCTTTATACATCATGTCTCTGCTTGGTGGCAGGCGGGAGGGGTGTGGGTGAGGATGGGAAGCAGATCCCCTCCTCTCTGTAGAGCTTGTCGGCCAGCCAATCTACTTCAATCAGTGCGCTTTAGGTTCAGTGAAGAGACCCTGTCTCAAAAGATAAGGTAGAGAGAGGTAGAGGAAGACATTTGCCATCAATGAACAAGTACCCCCCCAACTCTCCCACACAGAGGATCTATGAAGCAGGTGGATAACCTTACCGATGCCCCATTACAAAGTTTTTAGTCAGTCTGACTTATATAATTGACCTCATCAGAATTAGTCTTCTAGCCACCTCTGTGGCCTCAGTCACACAATGGGGACACTCCATTGACTCTGCAAAACTGTGAGGAATCAACCCTGAGCAGACTTACTGCACAGCGCCAGGAATGTCAAATGGAAGGCACACCTGCTTCGGTCACATGCTTTCACCAGGCACTATGGCCCCCAGATCTTACACAATATGCTTGGGGGAGGTGGGAGGGGAGTTAGTTTTCAACCCTGGGCAAACAGCTGAGGTGCCTATTTAACATATCACAGCAGAGGCTGGCTGCCAGGTTCTCCTAGCTTCTCTCAGCCCCTACCTGTTACAGGGTATGGCTGTCATACCCCACTGCCTACCCTGTTCTCCAGGCCAAGGACTGAGCTGCCCTTCCCTATACAATCCAACCATTTTGGTTAATTGGCCCTTTCATCTACTCTCTCTTGGGCCTCCAGGCTGCTGTACCTGGTCCTCGCCCCTCCTCTCCACCCTCTCCTCCTGTGGCACAGCTCAGTCTGGTCATGCCCATTCTGGATTCTCCCAGATGTCCCTGTCTCTGGCTACGCTCTTCCACATAGCTATAATAAACCTCCCCCATCATACCTAGGACCAGTCATGTACCTTTCCTTTATATTTCATTTTTCATTCAGGGTTGTTTGGATTAAGTAAAAGTAATTTTTGTTTGTTTCTAAAACATTCTACAACTGTGTTCCATGCAGAATGAAGATTTTATACATAGTTCAATTTAGGATGTGCAGAGCACCAGCTCATTAGGAAAGATGTACACGGAGCCTAGTGTGCACTAATGATGCACCTAGCAGGGTATGAAAGGCACACAGTGTCCCATGGCCTCAACACCCAATCTAGGAAGCAAGCCACTTAAAGGGGACACTAAACTACCATGCTTCCTTCATTTGCATAGGAGACTGATAATATTGAAGTTGCTCTATTACAGGATGTGTTCATGAACTTACATTACCAGTGGCTGGGATCTGTATAAGAAGCGTTATAATTCAGGGGCAACAGTAAAAAGTAGCACAACATGGGGGTGAGGGTGATGAGCACAAATGCAAAATTTCTTAGTTAGGGTTTTTATTGCTGCAACAAAACCCCATGACCAAAAAGCAACTTGGGGAGGAAAGGGTTCATTCAGCTTACACTTTAACATTGCTGTTCAACACTGAAGGAAGTCAGGACAGGAACTCAAACAGGGCAGGGTCCTGGAGGCAAGAGCAGACACAGAGGCTGCTGCTTGCTGCCCATGGCCTGCTCAGCCTGCCTTCTTATAGAACCCAGAATCACCAGTGCAGGGGTAGCACCACTCACCATGGGCTGGGCCCTCTCCCAATTCTCACTAATTGAGAAAATGCCTTATAGTTGGATCTCATGGTGGCATTTCCTCAACTGAGGCTCCTTCCTCTTGATGATCTACCTTGCATCAAGATGACATACAAAACAGCCAACACACCAAGAGTGCATTAAAAATAAAATTAACTCCAGGCAACGGTAGCACACTCCTTTAATCCCAGCACTCAGAGGCAGAAGCAGTAAATCTCTTGGTTTAAGACCAGCCTAGTCTACAGAGAGAGTTCCAGGACAGCCAGGTCTACACAGAAAAACTCTGCCTCAAAATACTACTAATACTTACTACTAATAATAAATTGAAATACCATGAACTGTGGGTCTACCTCTATAGTAGAGCACATGAGTAGCATAGATATGGGTTCTGAGTTCAATACTCAGCACAAAATAAAATAAAATTCCTCTTTGGTACTAGGATGGCAAATTTTATACTTAAACTTTTCTGGGCCACACCCAGGTTCCACCGAGCATTATTCTGATGTAAATGGGGGGGTGTCTGGGTAAGGGTCATTACATAAATCTGAGTGAAGAAGGCCTGGGTCTGGTCCTCATCTAGTCTGCTGGAGGCTTAAGAAGAAAAAAAAAAAAAATAATACACCTAAGTGAAGGTAAGCTTTCCTGCCTGGTTGCCTTCAATTTGAAGTATGTTTTTCCCCACCCTCAAACTAAGATGAAGAAGCAGGCCATCCAGTCTTGAAACAAAACTACATCATTAATTCACCTTGTCATTGGCACTTATTGGCCTCCATAATTACAACAGCCAATCTTTATAATAAATCTCTACATATATATGTGTGTGTGTGTGTGTGTGTGTGTGTGTGTACATGAATGTTTATGCATATATCCTATTTCTTCAGAAATCACTAGTTAATAGAAAAAAACCACTCATTCTTTTTATTTAACCACCGGTAAAAACACACATTTACATGAACACTTTATTGTTATAGTGTACAATAAGAAGCAGCTAGCTGCTGTGCCACTATGTAATGTCACGTTTGAAAGGCTGTAGACTAACAATCATGAGACCACCAGATGAAGAATGATTTACAAAGATTTCAAAGAGACCCAAAGACTGAGAAGCATACCAACAGGATGAATGCAACATTTGGGTAACCTGCAAATGAGCTTCCCCTCCAAAGGCAAACGCACTACAGATGCACAAGATTCAGTTACTTCTGAGAGGGTCTTGGTATTAGGAAGGGGGTTATATTGAGAATTTTTCAAATGCTGTATTAATTTTTTGCTTCATTAATTAAATAATATATTAATAATAATAAAAAATTCACAAAGAGAAACTAAAATGATGTAGTTTTTGTACATATTCTCCAAAGTAAGAAATGAGGCTCTCCCTTGTCTAACAGTTTTATAGATTCTACGTCTTTATATATTTTCCAGTGAGTAGTAAGGAAAATAGGTCAGAACCTTGATTTAAATGGAAGATGCACATCAACACTGAGACAACTCCCAGCTCAATCTTACATTCTCTGAGGGTTTTTTAAAGATTTTTGTTAAATAGCCCCATTCTAAAGTGAAGTGTTCTAATTCTGAGTGCCCAAGGCTTGTCAAGGTTCAGTAACAACAATGCTGTCAGGAGTCATATTTCCCTCAGTCTGCAGGCTCCTCCTCTGAACTGTAACAAAGGAGAAAAGCGGTCTGAAGAAGAGGTGAGTGATGGGATGAACTTGGGCATTGCTCTGGTTAGCCGTGGGGAAGGGTTCAGAGGCACAGGAGGGATGGGGAAGTGGAGATGGAGACACAAGGCATCAATGAGAGATCCCAAATATGAAGGGTACCACATGGCTTCTGCTCAGCCCAGAGTTGCTACACAAGCCAATAAGCCAAAATACCAACAAATCAATGGATTTACCTCTATCAGGTTGGGGGGAGAGGGTTGTAATGAGGAAGGCCACAGGGATGCAACAGAAAATGAGTCTGCCTAGCTATCAAGCGTCTTCCTTTTATAGGGCTTTTCTTTATTGTACAGTTATGATTTGAGCTATCCACTTTTATTTGGGTGACAAAAAACACCCTTTAAATAATAATAGTGACATCAAGTGGCATCTCTTATTTGGTTTTAAAGAATCTTATTAAAGCCGGTACAGCGGTCCTTGAACAAATCCAGCACTAGAGGTGGAAAAGAGAGAATTGGAAGTTCAAAATCAACCCTGACTACAGAGCAAGTTAGAAGCCAGCCTGGGCGACATGAAACGTTGCCTCAAAACAACCAAATATTCTTACTGGACAAACTCAAAAGTGAGCTACTCCACAGCAGCCATGCAGCCATTCAGTTTTCCTTTAACTTTCCCAGGAAATCCAAAGCCCAAAACAGTAAGAAAATGGTATCATTGACAAAGAAAGAGAAAATAAAGAATCTGCTCACCAGCCTATCTTCCCAACATCCTCCCACCCCAAACAATCCTGACAGACACTGCAATTTGGCTCCCTACCTTCCATCTGCCTTTTTAGAAGTGTCGTTTCTATCTACTCTTCACACCCATCCCAGCATCTCCACTAACTCAACTTCACGCCTTAGGTGCACCAAACACCACTCCGTAAGTCTGAGTGTGCAACCACTAATGAGTGAGAAACTCACACCTGGTGATAAGCTCAGCTACCCAACGCTCTTCCATGTCTTCATCACTTCGGGTGAGCACACCACTGCCTGACACCTGTGCCCACACCTCCAGCAAGCTTGTGCTCACGCTCTCTGCAGGGCTGCTTGGCTTCAAACTCCTATAAGACCTCCAATGTGAACATGGACCACTGGAACGAGCCTGTGTGCACAATCCCAGGAAACCGAACTGCTAACGGAAAGGCAGGAGGACTGTTGTTTGCAGTGGCCAGGAGCAGAAGGCAGGTAGACGTGATCGTTCATCAAGCAGTGGTGAGCACTCATCCTACCTCACTCAAGAGACGACATCAAGAGTATGAAGCACAGAGAACAGGGACAGACAGACATTGCTACCTGTATGTTGTGGGCTTTCTGTTTCTGAGAAGCAATCAAGGAGAACTTTGGCTTACTCCAAAGATTTTTTTTCTTGAAGGTAAAAAATTATTTGACCATAACAGTTTAGCAAGTAATCTAACATGAGACCAAAGGGCCTCACAGCCCCATGAAGAATTCTGACAATGGCTGCAGACAGCTTTCCATGTCAAACTGCAGGAATCTGTGGGGTAGAAGCCATGGCCAGCAGTGCCCTCTACAACAATAATCTGAAACAGAGACTCAAATAATAACAAGGTCGAAATACTCTGCCCTAGACAACCCTTAGAACATTCTTTTCATAGATGGACAGACCAAAGAAGAGAGGTTTTTAAAACTAGCCACACAGATTTGAGATTCAAACCCAGCCTGTTTACCTTCAAAACTTAGCTTTTCACCATTGAACTAGCTGCTCCCAGGGGACCTGTTCTGACAGAGACTCCACCTCAGCCCCAGGAGCCCCTCTCCTAGAACTGCGCTCCCATTCCAGACCCCACCCCTGAGAAAGACCGCCAAAAATCAGCCCCTCCCTGGGGCTGCTCAAGACCACGCCTACAGACTATGTAAGACCTGATGGCCATATTTGCCCTGTGATTCCTCTCCCGCCTTCCCCAGAGTCACCCAGGAGTTGCTTTGCTCTGTTTATTAAACCTGGATTTATCAATTCGGTTTGATTGGCTTACTGTTGGTTTTAAAAATAAGCAGCGCTGTTACCAGTCGAAAAAGTCATAAGACACAACAAAACCCAGTATCAGAGCTTTATTAGGAAGAGGGAGAGGGGGACAGAAGAGAGTAACCAGGTCTGGGGAGACATACATGCAGGAGGGGAGGAGCAGAAGGAGAGGGGAGGAGTCTGTGACTGGCTTTTTAAGGATTCCCCTGCACATGCACAGGCGGGCTTACAAGCTACACCACAAATGACTTCGTAATCATAAAGCACACGGATGACGTAAGACCCCGGTACTTTGCTACTGAACCGCGCATGTGCGGTCATGCAGCTGGAGGAGGGGCAGAATCCTAACCTACATCAGCAGTGGCAGATTCCCAATAACTGGGTATTCAAACTTATCGGGATCCATTTTGGCTTCTCTCCACTGGTCACCAAATGCAATCCAACCCCCTCACAGTATGTTCAAGAGAGGTAGAGCTGAAATATGCTAGACATGTCTCATTAACTTTACACTCCCAACCCAAGGATGCCTCAAGGTGGCTGTGGTTCTCATGTGTTGTTCATGTCTGATCTGATGGCCACATGGGTGAAGGAGGAACATGTGTGCTCGTGTCTGATCTGAACACAGATCACACAGGTGAAAGAGGAGCCACGTGTGTTTGTGTCTGATCTGAACATAGATCACACAGGTGAAGTAGCCTTACCACATTAGTGTACCCAGCCAAGCACCACAGCTCTGTGCATCTCACTACACAATGACCCAGCTCTCTTCCATGACAAGAAGGCCACGTATCAGCAACGCACAGCCCAATGCAGGGAAGGGCTTTCCCTTCAAAGGACAGAGATGAGCTTTTGTTTAATATTAGAATTGCAAATCCTTTATAATCAAGGAATCCTAAGCCAATGTGCATGAATATGCTCTCAGAAACCTATACAAACATATTTAATACAAATATTTCTCAAGTGAGAGAGCATCCTTGGGGGAACTGAGGCCCGGCACTCTACTTCCACCCAAATGATCAGGAGAAGCTAAGTGCCTTCAGAAGACTCAGCAAACAGCACAAGGGCAGAGAAAGAGATGGCACCGCCTCCCCCAAAGCTGCGTAATATCTTAGAAATTCTACTTCTTGCCTCTGAACTCCACTCACTCGGCCATGAGCAGCAAGGCTGTTAAATAATGCTAACCAAATCTGTAACACCAGCCAGCGAAGGTGAGCAGCGAAGGTGTAGAATTTCACATCGTTGTATCCAGAACTTCTTTCCAAAGCTCGTAAGCTCTAATCAATACTGATAAGAAGTTTCCTATCCTCCAGGAGTTGTCTTCCGAAGAGCATCATTCTGAAAATGGCGGGCAGTTTAAAGGCCTGGCACCTGGATGAATGGGGCGAGACTGGTTGCAAAAAATGCCTGAAGTGGCCAGTCCACTGAACTTTCACATAAAGTCACAGAGTCATCACCTGAGGGGAAAACAAGATCCTGTCATTACCAGCAATAACAGGAGCCAGAGTTCTGGCAAACAGAGTCCAGGTTCAAGTGCAAACCATGAACCCATCTTACAGTTCCTTTGATCAGTGCTGCATACAGACAAGCTCCAACTGGCATTGCTAGAATGCTCTTTACACTCCTAACCTTAAAGCCCTAAACTGGAAGGAATCAAGGGCTCAGCACCAAGCATTCACATTACCAGTGTTCACTAAACACCACAGCCCACATGACTTAGTGAGTGATCTGTACAGACACTGCATGAGCAGACAAGGCAGGACACCTGTAGAAGGACACAGGGCCCCTGTGCTCACATCTACCACTATAGAAACCACAAATGGTAAACGTGCAGGTTTCCCTTCAACTGAAGGGATCTATGCCTGTTCCGTCGAGAAGCCTGGGACAGGTGTTGTTTATAGCCTGGGAATCTTTGCTATTCTGTATAGACAGGCTTCACCTGAATCCCCCAGCCTTCTGAGCATGCTTTCTCAGTCAATAGACCCCATCCTTATGAAAGAGTTCCCATGAATTCTGCACAGGAGTTTAGTATCTTGCTTATTACAAACCCTTCCTCCCTAGACCCTTACACTGAGCATAGTCTCTCAGTCAATAGAACCCATCCTTAAGAAGAAAGAGGTCACAGGTACTTTGCAAAGGAGTTTCAATGTAGTCATGCTTTACGCTTTAGTTGATAATTGTTACGAGGAAACCTTTTCCCAAAGGTGTACTGTGTTTAAATATGTCAAAAATAAAGTGCTTGGGGTCAGACTCCAAGAGTTTGAACCAGCCCAGCTAAGTCACGCTGAACCAGGTTTCCTCCTTGCCTCTCGCAGTTCGTTTCTCTGCCAGTGTAGAGCTTGCGGGCTCCTCCAGACACCAAAGAGAAAATACAGTACAGCTCTATTTATACTGACGTTCTGTGGGCAAACCTGGTGAATTCCGTCGGGACAGTGACCCATGCAGCCACGACGCTGGGAATGTCCCCATCTCACTGTGGACGGCTGTCACTCGGGTGACAGTATCACACATGTACAAACTGCAGATCTGTGCACTTTATATACACATGCACACACACAGACAGAAGGAAAGGTGAGTATGGCTTTTGTTTTGTTTTTTCGAAACAGGATTTCTCTGTGTAGCCCTGGCTGTCCTGGAACTCGCTCTGTAGACCAGGCTGGCCTCACACTCACAGAGATCCTTCTGCCACTGCCTCCCAGAAAAACAAAACAAAAAAAGACTTAATAGTGTTAAAACCATTGAGGGGGCATTTTAGACAGAAAATCCTGAAATCTAAATGACCCCGTGTGCCTGAGTAATGAGAGAGCTCCGTCTGCTTGAATCCTTACTGAGAAAAAGTGACCCAATGAGCCTGGCAGTGGTGGCGCACGCCTTTAATCCCAGCACTTGGGAGGCAGAGGCAGGCGGATCTCTGTGAGTTCGAGGCCAGTCTGGTCTACAAATCGAGTTCCAGGACAGAAGAACCAGGACTGTTACACAGAGAAACCCTGTCTCAAAAAGCCAAAAAAAAAAAAAAAGTGACATTTGGCTTCTGAAAACTGTTGTGTTTTCTTTAGAAAACCTACTATTGGGCCATGGGCCCAGTGGGAGTGCTCATTGTATTCTGTAGGACAGACACTGCCCTGGTTCATAAATTGTGAGTAGCCAATTAGATATGTGACTGTTGTGTTTTGGTTTTTGAAAGCACATAGGCTGCTATTATTTCGCTTCACATCATTATAGTGATGGCAAGTCTTAAAAACAGTTCTCAACTCCTTTTCATTAATCCGTTGTAAGGGGCATGAATTGGTCAGTGAATGTGGGTTTTGCTTACTGCCCCTACTCTGGGCCAAAAATAGGAAGAAAAAAAAGCAAAACAAAACACAGCATTATTATCCTCACTGTAACACAGAATTAGAGGCCTGGGAGTAATAAGGCAATGTGATCTGGCCCTCCTCAAACGCAGCCCAGCAGAGCACTGGGAAATGAGACTGTACATCAGCCTCCCTTGTCTCACATCCACGTGAGGCTGAGTTTTCGGATGCCTTGTTAGCAGTAGGTGAAATGCGAGAAGCATCGTGCTGCTGCTGTTCTGCATGTTCTGACAAGGCCACGAGGAAACACAGTCCCCGGGGAATCAGGGAACCCAGCATGCAGCCTGATTAATCACCAGAGAAAAGGCCCATATGGCGTGACGGTAGAATGCTAGGGAACACACAAGAAGAAATATGTGGCTAGCAGTAAACAGAACAAGGGGGCAAGTGGAGGGCGGGGCGATCACCACTACTAAATCTCCTACTGCCTGTGTTTCCAGAAACCCAGGAGGAGTCTCACTCAAACGCTATCACTTCTTTGCTAATTGCTGAGGTTCAGTACAAGGTAGGAGAGTTGGCTCTGTATGGCAGCAGAGCCTACAGCTGCAGCTTTAATGATGGGGACGAGCATTTGTTTCCAATCAAAGTGGTTAGGAGGGTTCGCATATATTTCCTGTGGAATATAAAAGTAACAGGTGTCATAAGTAGGGAAGGAGGTGTACACACAGAATGGAAATGATGCAGCTGAACATGAGTGTGTGTGTGGGGGGGGGGGGGGAACCCAGGGTATGTCTCCTAAATTCTGAAGATAAAACTCAAAATGTGAACATTCTAGAAAAAAGTAAAAGTCAGTCTCTTCCCCTACACATCCTGAGTTGACCCTCCAAAGACACTCAAGTTCACCTCACCGTCTTCCAAATACACAGTTGTATCCTCACTGAAGGACCACGGCTCTAAGAAGTGAATTAAACAGAAATATGTTATAATAGGTAATAACAGTAAGCAACCTGGGAATTCACTGAGCCCAATTTAGTTATAAATTTCCTTTAAAGTTGAGCTAAATATAAAGAAAGGCAATTAGGTCCAACCTCTCGGTACTGGGCTGGAGAAATATTCATTTCTACCTAGTCAGGCCTATGTAAAGTCTCACCATTGAACATGTTCAAATGATTTGCAACTTTACCCTCAATTGTGTACCTGCAAGTAACTAAGAACTAAACAGATTCGGCTAAAAATAATTTTGCTTTTCTTGGTTGGAAAACACACACAGGGGTTGTTCACGCTCTCACAGCATGGTCTCAGGGACCTGTGAATTGACTGATTCTTGTTTGGAAAGTCAACTCAAGGTAGCATACACAAATGTATCAAGTCAGAAAGGGGCAGAGGGAGGGCCAGGACGGGTAAACCCCTCCTCACTAAGTAAGGATGAAGTGTTAAAGACGCTAGACACATAACCTGCCTCATTCCCAAAACTCCAGACATGGGGAAACTTCTTTGACCTGGACTCCAAGAGCCCTTAAAAGCCCACTGTGAAACTCTGGCTCTCGAAAATCCTGCAGTCCTCACAAAAGCAGCCCCTCTGAGGCTCAGCTTCCTTTTGTACTTAACCCAATTTTCTAGGAGAGTCCCAGCCTCTCCAGCTGGATGCAAATCATTCTTCACAGTGTCTTTGCCCTCTCCAGCGCTCTCCTATACAGCGGCTTCTTTTCTCCCCTTTACACCGACGACGAATCCAGGCTGTCTACCTTTGTTTCTCTGCTGTGGTAAAACGCTATTGTGGCGCAGCCAGAGCCATTTCAGCTGAGGTGACAATCATCTCAGCATGCCTGCTTCATGATTCCTAGCGCGTGACTAAGTGTCCTCTGCAGGGACGTGGGGCTAGACACCACCTTGCTCAGAAAAGATGACAAAGGAACCGGGAAATGTGAAGTGCACATGGATGGCATTGCCAGCTAAATTAATTTCCATTCACGACATCTAGAGAATGGAGATTATCAAAGTGTGGTCCCCACAGAAGCCCCAGGAGTCCCCAAGATTGTTCCAGAGGTACAGGGGTACAGGTTCCAAAGACTGTACAGACTGAGTGCAAAAGCTGACTGCTGCACTGGATGTAAAAGAGATTGCTAAGAATGGAAAGCACATTTCTGATTAATACTTCTTGGTTTGGAAACTATTTCTCATGAAAATATGCCTTTTATGTGAACATGCTATGGATTTAGTATTGTTTTAGATGAATTGATAGTTTTAAATTTTCTGAGCATCCATTTTTAAAATGGTAAAATATCAAGACATAACCCATATAAACAGAAGTCGAAGTGCTCACTAATACTTACGAGCACAAAGGAGACCTGAGGTTAAAGAAAGGGTATGAGAGGCACAAATCAGTCCACAGGTCGAATCTAACTCGCTTGGCCAGGGTCAGCAGGCACAGTTCACAGCCACCAACCCAAGGAACCAAGTCCACTGTGTGCAGTGATGTAAACAGTTTTGTTAGCATGTAAGTGACTGGGTGTGGCTGTGTGCTGTCTGTAAGGACTCTTTAAGGGTAAAATTAAGTAGTTCTGACAGAGAAAGTGTTAACTGAAAACTGAAATCCTAGCTGTCCATCCTGGAGGAGCCAGACACTGGACCATGGCCACTCTACATGGATTAAAAAGAGCTCTTTCCCCCGTAACTAGTGGCAGGAAACAGTGTCCATGGAGGGCTTAGCCACAAATGGAACAACACATACATACACCATTCAAGGCTCAGGACCATCAGAACATGGGGTAGGGGGCAATGGTGGAGGGTGTTGTTAAAAGTGAGAGATCAGAGGGGACCAGAGCAAACCCAGTGTCTTCTGGAAAGGCCAGGACTGATGCACTCAAGTACTCACAGCGGCTGTGACAGCCTGGACAGGATCAGTCAATATCCCAGCACTGAAGAAAATGGGCCTATGAGCCCCGACCCGGGTGAAGGGCTACTGACAGTCGATGGGCTTTGGGTAAGGCAGGATACATTTTAAAGGTATGGTCTCTGACAAGTCAACCATGCTCCACAGGACAGCCCCAAACCCAAGAGTATATGATGGCTCCAATTAGTCTCAGTGGTCCACTTTTTGGTTTTGCTATTTTTTTTTTTTAAGAGGACAAGAAATTATAGAGGAGGTAAGGTAGATCTGGGGGAAAAAAATTAAGGATAGACACAGGGTCGGGTCGAATACAATCAAACTACACAGCATGAAATTCTCAAGAGACGTCTGCCTAGGTTTTCCCATCTACTGTAGGGACAGGGTGAGAACCTGGGGGTGACCTTCCCCTTCATGATGTCTCACACACCCCAGTCTCACGTTTGGAGGCAGTTGTGTCCTGACCTGAGGGAGTCCACAGAGGTTTCCTAGTGAGATCTGAGCTTGTTTTACCCAGCAGGGCCACATAAGGACATGATTTGACCACATGCATGGTTGCCAGGTGTTTGGAAGGGTCGGCCCTCAGCTGTATCTAGCAAGGGGGAGGCCTTTTGCCTCTCCCCTTGGCATTGTGATAAAAAGCCCTTTTGAATAAAGTTCTTGGCCATCAGGTATTGACCCAGGTCCTCCTGAAGCTATCCTGTGTTTCTGTCTTTCCTCTTGTTGGCTAGGTCTCTCTATCATTTCTCATCCCTCTCTCAAGAGTACCCTGGGAAAGGTGGGGGTAGGACTACACACATTGACCCCAACAAAACCAATGCCTCCCACATACCACCCCCAGGAGCAGTGAGACCCCACGCTCCTCTTCACCACTTGGAGAAAGTGCTTAAAGCTCATAAAGTTCGGAGCTTTCAGGTCCCAAGGCTGTTCCAAGTGGAGAAAGCTGGGAGATCAACCAGGACCCCATTCATGCATGAAAAGGAAGCAAACATCACCTTTCACAAAAACTTCTTGCAACCTACTTTTATACTAGGAAGAGTTGCTCCACCAAAGGGGTACAGTTCAGGCATTTCCACTGCAAACCTGTTTTCT